>PISW01010495.1:0-49572 GCA_004023785.1 Mungos mungo | reverse complement strand
AGAGGGCAGGTCTCGTAAAGAGGAAATCACGAGCGATAATTACCTAGGCATGTAAAGGACTCTCTCGGCCACCACAAAACCCACCCTGAAGAAGAGATTGCTGGCTGGAATGAACGGGAAAACCAGGAACAACAAGCCCACTAAAACTTCCTTGTGCTCCCGTCTCTGAAACACACAAGAGTGAAGGACAAATTAATTTTTTTTTAATTTCACTCCAGGCTCCAGTTGGCATTTAACCAGCTCTTTCATTCTCAAGTTCTCCTTGAAGGCATGAATACATGAGACAATGTAAACCTTTGGATCAGTGTGCAGAATTCGTCAGAGAAAGCCCCCAGGCTAACACCTCTGGATAATTGCCCTGCACCAGCAGTGACCATCACTCCTAGTTCTGAGCCTGCCCTACAGCAACCCTACTTCTAGGTTCTGGTTCCTTCTCAGAATCTCTGACCCCTCAGGCAACTGGTTTCCAGAGAGCAAAGCAGCTTGATAGAATCAAGCTCACTAGGACATTACTGTCCTCTCCGAAATAAAATGCATTAAAAAAAACAAAACACAAAAAACCACAACAAACCTACACACAGAACTCACCAGGAGCTTAGCATAAAGGAAATTAAATGCAAATGGTAAAATTCAGGGAACCAATGAGAGAGATCATTAAAGCTGAGGAATTGTTAACTCAAATTAAGCCAGTATTTACTCCATTTAATTTTTTGGTGTCAAAAATCATTACAATAATTCATTATATTGACAAAGCACCTTTCTCTAATATCATATATATTTATTGTACATATGAACTTGTAAAGACTTTCCTGTCACTTCTAATTAACAGAAAAAATTATGCATTACTAATAATTTGTTGTAAAGGACACTATAAAAATTAGTGTGTATTTCTATGATTATTATGGTATGAACATATTTGAAGAGCGGTCTATTTAAAACAAACCTGAATATATGGATGACACTATATTTTCTTTTTTAAAAATCTTAACAAAACCAAATAGAACTCTGCATATCACAGCTACAAACATTTCAAAGTCTATTACTTTTAACTGTAAAAGACTAAATAAAACAATTTATAAAATATAAATAAAAGTCCCTAATAAAACTACTAATGCTTTAAGTGTACAAAGATTTTTAACATCTTGAGAGATTTGTCTCCTGGATTTTATTAAGATTTGTTTTGCTGACTATAACATACAGAGTAATAAAATTTTGGAGAGCAATTCCATATGAATAAATGTGATCAGGACAATTTCCCTTAAAAAATTAACAGTTCTATAAGTTATGATCTCATCTTTTTAACCTAATGGAACCATATTCTTTAGAATTAAAAGATGAAAGGAAGAAAGGCTTTCATAACAAGTCTTCAACTGAAATGGATCCAATAGGATGTTATATTTTCTTGGACTCACTAAAATTGAGGGGAAAAATAGGTGAGAAAAGTAGCAAGTTCATTATATTTAAAAGCTGCAACCTATTATTTTAGTTTAGATTACGCTTTGAGTTTATAAGGTAGATTTCGTCTCAAGAACTTAAGATTTACATAATTTAAGAAAGAACCAACATAAGAATCCTGTGACATCAGGAGCACATAGGTCTTGCTAAAACTGAAAACGAATCCCGGAGAATGAGTGTCTTGTCCAGTGTCCTTCATGAACTCTCAGCATATTACTGAGTACGGAATTGGTATTCTATTTTTATAGATGTACTTTTATTTTTCAGCTATAGTTGAATAGTTCTTTTAAGCCTGTCAAAAGCTGAAATATTTTTTTTACAAAAGAAGTCACATATTGTCCCATAGAAATTTCTAAAGAGAATTTAATATGCTCTATTTATTAATCCTATAGAATTATGAAGAAAAGAGTATACACAGAAGTCCAACCAGGCCATCATCCATGTCCCGGGATGGTGTTACAGGCAATGAGCCACCTCCCTGGCCCTTTTCAAGGTTATCAGAAAACGGCTCCCTGGGATAGCCTTGAGGGAGGCATCACTTTCACACCTCCAATATCACACCTTCTTGCCTGAGCAAAGACTGTTCTCCTCACTGGGCTGGGTACGCTAGTGTCCCTTACTCGCAGAATGCCCACTGCTTCGGGGGCCCCTAGGTCGGGAGGAGGCAGGTGTCCGGGGACTGCAGACACCCAACTCTTGCCTGCCCCCTCCACCTCCTCTACCAGCCCTGTAGGGGGCAGGATCCCCACGGAGCTCCCAGGCTCCAGGCAGGGAGAAGATGGAGGGGAGTGCAACAGCCCCTAGCCTCTGCTGAAAGACTGACTTGCACACTAAACACTCACAACCCCACGTGTTCATTGTTCCCCACTGGGTTCTTCAGGCACCAAGTGCATCTTTATTTCCTTCATGGCCATCATCCCAGCTGTAATTACACATTTATCTCTGTGTTTACTCTCTTCCCTAGCGGACTGTGAGCCATGAGGGCAGGGAGCTGCTCAGCTGTGTTCACTGCTGCATGACCCGTGCTCAGCTCAGTGGGCTTAGAAATATTTGTTGAATAAATCAGTGAATGAATAAATGTACCGGGCAAGACAGAAAATGGGATGAGAGAAGGGGAGAGGGTAGAGAGGGCATCCTAGTAAGGTGATGATCTGAATTTAAAAAATGAATGCATGCTTATGAGGCAGACAAATGTGGTTGTGGCCGGGATGGGAGGGCAGGTCACAGCTGGGCACACTCCACGAGAAGACAGAGCAGGCACAAAGCAAGGAAAAGACGTGTTGGTAGGTGACGAATCACGAGGGTCTGCCCTGTGTGGAGCAGACCTTCACCTAGAGGCAACAGGAGCTATTAAAGGGCCCCACATGCACAGAAAGACAAGCAAGTCCGTGTCCAGGAGTTTGTGTCTAGATTCAAGTTGTGGCCCTGCCACTAACACACCGTTAGTCGCCTTGAGCAGGTCCGGTAGCCCTTTCACCCCTAGACTGTGAAATGAGACACGTGAGGCTCTTGGCTCAGTGAGCTGGATCATCCAGGACATTCCTTAATGAATGGGACTCCAAGAGGTGTGAGTTGTGAGCTGGGAGGCTACAGCTCCGTACTGCTGGCAGGGGGGTGAGGGGGTTGGGAGGGCTGGTCCTACAGGGGCTTCCCCGTTTTCAAAACGTTCAATTGAAGCCAGCGCCCAGCCTCAATGAAGTCTTATTATTTTATTTTGTCTTGAGAAAAATCATATTCACGAAAAATTCTTTATTCTCAAATTAAATTGACAATAATACTTTTTGTCTTTAAGCCTCCTCCGTATTCGGTCAAGAGAGAGAGAGTAAATATTCAGAAAGTATTTCTTTAAACTGCAAGTCAATCAACCAAGCAGAAAGTCGTAAAGTTCGGGGAAAATGTCATGGACGTGGCTGAATTTCCTCAAATTGAGAAAGTCTGGGAGGGAATCCAATTTTGCATCTGTGGATCACAGATGTGACGAAATTGGCTACATAATTTAAAGCTTATTTTCGCCTAATAGGTTCAGATGAAACCCAAACAAAATATGAGTGGGGGGGAAAAGAGAAAATGTGTGGCACTTTCCAAAGCCCATAAAGTGCATTTGTTTCTAGAAATGGAGGCAAATAGAAATTCACTTATTCAAATTACAGTAGGGCGTGAAAAGACATGAGGATTAAAAGGGCTAATAATATGGCCATTAATAATCCACATTATTTGTCCAATTAACTGTGCAGCTTCAGAGAAATTTATTTCTTTGGGCTTTAATTTGATGATTAGTGAAACAACAGAAAGGGTACTGATAGCCACTGCATCTGTAGGAACAATGTGTGATAGATTCAGCATGACAGATGTTAGCTTCGATTCCTCTCTGGCTTGGGATGGCGTAGAGACGCATGCCTCTGAGCTCCGCAGAGACGAAGACCTCGCACACCTCTCCTCAGGTGCCCCAAGAAGTGTCTGACTGCCATCCGCACAGCCCCGCAGCTGACCAAGCAGTGAGGGGACCGGCAGTGGTCTTCTCAGGGCCGTAACTGACCTCACAGGAAATGTCACTCTAGAATACAAGCCAAGCTGAGCCTGGAAGCTTCTTGTTTATTTCTTCCCCTTCCCACTCTCCGTTCAGTTTTCAAAGCATATGTCACAGATAAGGACACACACACCTGTGCACCATGGCCAGCAGGGTGTGAGTGAGCGTTTAGGAGAAGAAGACTCCTTTGTGCCCCCATCAAAACAGACAGGCACGGCAGGCTGTCCCCTTCCAGGGAGGCAGAGACTGGGCCTGCCCTGTAAATTTTTAAAAAGATTTCTCAAGGGGTTGTTATTTTTTTTTATTTTGTTAATGTTTATTTTCAGAGGGGTGGGGAGCGAGAGCAAGAGCGCGTACACGTGCTCAAGCATGTGCATGCACGTGAGTGGGGGGGGCAGAGAGAGAGGGAGAAGGAGAATCCCAAGCAGCCTCTGAGCCATCTGCACAGAGCCCCATGTGGGGCTGGAACTCATGAACTGAGAGATCATGACCTGAGCCAAGATCAAGAGTCAGATGCTTGACTGACTGAGCCACCAGGTGCCCCAATTTTTTTTTATTTTTAAGTAATCTCTACACCCAATGTGGGGCTCAAACGTACAGCATCAAAATCAAGAGATCAGGAGTCACATCCCCTACCAACTGAGGCAGCCAGGTGCTCCCTCATTATAGTAATTAACATCATCACCATCATTATCATATTTTCTCCCACCTCTACCGTTTTCAGAAAAATGCTACAGTGCCTTTAGGGTGCAAGCATGTTCTCCCAGTTCTACGTATAGCACAGTTATATTTCAGTCCTAAAGATTTATTTGACAGCTCTGGGCTCTAGCTGTCTGCATCTAATTTATCAATCTTCTGGGAAGCTGATGACAGTCAAGCTCCCCTCTTCAGCCCCAGGAGTAAGGCACTTGCCAAGCTGACAACCAGCATGGCTGAATGCTGTGAGGTCCTCTCTTTTTTCTTCTGTTTATGGGTCTACTTCTTCCATTAGACTCTAAATTCCTTGATGGCGGTCACCATCTCATTTAAGTCTGTTACCTAGATACCTGGCACACATATAACTGGCGGTCAACAAGCATATATCGCAATAGTAAAGATCAGTGATGAAAGCGGCATACATATTGCTAGGGTTCTCCAGCACACTCAGAGCCATTTCAGGGACTGCCCATTAAGGAAATCTTTTCCTTTTGGCAACCCTCTGAAATACAGTATTTGCAACATTAATCTGGGGTGAAAAATCCTCAATCTTCGAGCATCCAAGAGCATCTTGTAAGGGTCTGGCAGTACTGAGCAACAGTACTGAGGTATTTTAATGAAGATACACGCACACCCTGGGGTACCTGGGCGGCTCAGTCAGTTAAGCGTTGGACTTGGACTCAGGTCATGGTCTCATGGTTCATGGGTTCGAGCCCCATGTTGGGCTCTGTGCTAACAGCTCAGAACCCAGAGGCTGCCTCGGATTCTGTGTCTCCCTCTCTCTCTGCCCCTCCCCTGCTCGTGTTCTCTCTCTCTCAAATATAATCATTAAAAAATATATATATTCACACCTTCTGTACTGCTCTGATTCCATTCAGTGCTACTTATTACTACTCCGTTTTGCGTGGTCATATGAATTGTGTGCTCAGGAAAAGTGACATCTTTCACTTTACCGACATTCAATTTAATTTTTAAAATATTTTAACTTATTAAAATATCCAATATTACTATCATTGTCATTGTGGAAGTTCTTTTTAATTAAAGAAGACAAGTTATTTAATCCATTAGAATCCCCTGTTATTTTATGTGACTGTGCAGTACTGCCTCATATCTTGTGAGGGGTTTGTTCTAAATTTCCAGTTACGGAGCTGGGGCACTGATTTAGGCTCATTCTCTGGCTAAGTGACTTCCCAACTGCAACCCCGCAGCAACCAATCCGAATTTGTGCAAGTTTAATATTTATTTTTAGTTTTGAGAGAGAGAATGCAAGCAGGGGAAGGGATGAGAGAGAGGGAGACAGAGGATCTGAAGCAGACTCCCTGCTGACAGCAGAGAGCCTGATGCGGGGCTCAAACCCAAAAACTGAAGATCATGACCTGAGCCAAAGTCAGATGCTTAACCAACTGAGCCACTCAGGAGCCCCCAAATTTGTGCAAGTTTAAATTATGATTTAACCTTATAACAATTCTGCGGAGGTATCACTATCCCTGTTGTAAACCGTTATATGTCTTAAACCTTTGGTTCCTTCACTAAAAGCTATAACCATAATCAGCACAAATGCCAGAGAGTTACCGCATGATTTCTGTGAGAAATATTTCTCAAGGTTACACACAACTTCATATCTCCTTCCTGCAAAACTTGTGAACCCAGGCTCCCCTGTGTGACTTTTGTACATTTTAACAATTCTTTTGTGGCCCAACACTTCTACTGCTGTCCACAGGAAATGCATCAGTGAGTCTCTACTTGAGCAAGTCAGAGGCTTAGGTTTATGGAAAACATCATGGACTTTAAATCTACAAAAGCCCTTAGACACTCTCCAGGATGGTGATAATACACACGGCATCAAATGAAGAAATGGAGAACTGGTCTCAAAACACTAACTCAGAAGCCACGAAGGATGATTTCAAGACCAGAATGGGAAGTGCCAAGTGAGAAGAAGAAAGACAGAACAACCTTGGCTCTTTGGGGCAAGAGGATTCCGTCTAAGCTCTGCACAACCATACTCCAAACTTGTTCCCCCTGAGTTGTTCTCTTGTCTACCTGATCTTACTGTTGTCTGTGCTGTCTGTGTTTCATGGACCCTCCCTCCTCCACCTCTGTCTGGCAGTGGCTCAGCTCACCCATCTGCAGGCATAGCTCCTGTCTGGGGTTCCTCTCTGCAGTTACAACTCTTACCTCTTTGCCCCCTGGTGACAGTCTCCTCTTTTGGCCCCTAAGGCCATCTAGTAGGTGTCACTTTGCCCGTTGACTCCACTAACGCTGCCCATATCACCACAAACGGACCCTTTATAAACTCTTCCATCACCCCATTGGCGGTGCCGTGTATTTCCTGCCAGGATCCTGTCTGACAGATCAGCTCAGAGTGGAGGCTGCAGGGATGGAAGTGGAGCCGTGGATGCCAATGGAGGGTCAGAACTCTGGTTTCTGTGAGCTGACAGGAGCCGCCTCCAGTCCACTCTTGACTTGGTCCCATCCCTACCTTGTTATATTTCCATTATGTTCCAGCCTGTGGCTAAACCCCCCTTTTTAAGGCCATTGACGTTATGGAAAATTTTAATGTTGTATAAAAGCAGTAACGACAAACACCAACCTGAGAGAGCTTTTTATCTGGCAAATGGGATTGAGACCAATCTCTCAACAGTTGAAGAGGAACTTTGGAATTTTTACTGTCATCATATCCACACAGCAGGCCACTTGTTATGCCTCAGATGAGACCTAGAATCTAAACTCCATAAGAGTAATGCCGGAGACAAGAGGAGTCGTGGGGCAGTCTTAAGGGAAGAGAGGTAAGAAATACTGAGAGCAGATTCTCAGAGCCTCAGTCACAGTGGTCAGATCCCTAGGATTATATCTTAACCAGGACCCTGTCAGACCCAACAGCCACAATGCCTCACGGTGAGAGGTTGAAGCAGAGTCCTCCCATAACCTGAACAAGTAAGCACGGAAGGGGACCACTTGCAATGTTTCTCTCCCCAGCCTGAGATCAAAGGGATAGGCTGAGTTGGGTCAGAAAACGGTGTAAGCTCAGGATCTCGACAGTATCTCTGCCAACCCACACTCTTGCTGGCTCGGGCTGGGGTATCATTTCCTCACTTCCATGTGCTCTGAAATTTACTCATAAATGCACAGGGAGAAAGATTTTTAAAGGGAAAATGAATGAAGAAATTATACCCCCTCAGAGACAAAAGCAGATTTGTACACTCCATGTCTTCTCTGAGCCAATTTAAACACTGCGTTTTCCCCACGCCAAGCTTTTCTTCACTAAGAAGCGCTGCCAGATTCACTAATGAACAGAACGCCAAAGGCAGATTAAAATCAGAGCATTCATCAACTGACATTTTCGATTTCTGGTCTTTGGTTCTGAACTTCTTTTTGCTACATCGTTTTTTGTTTGATTTGTTTTTAATCAACAGTCTGAATCTCCTTGCCAACACTGGTTCCTGATTTTGAGATTCCTTATCTCACAAGAGCACACAAGTACGTTTCCAAGTTAAATCAGGTGGAAGAGTGAAACTCTCAGATAACTTTACTCTAATTGAGGATACACTAATTCATGTTATTTGGAAATGGATGTTACATTTTTCATACGTGTGTTTTAAATGTTTAAAGGGAAGTAAAAGCAAAAACCTTTTAAAAGGCACTTTAGAGGAGGCACGATGAGTAAATATCAGGCTAGTGCAAAAAATTGCCATTCACTTAAGCAGGCATTAGTAAGGAGTTAAAAAGGAATTAAGTAAATTAGAAAATGTTGTTTAAGAAGCCTTTCCCTGATTAGAATGAAACTATTACAGGAATTTTTGGAGACATGGAAGAAGTCACAGAAATGAACTTTCTTTGTCTCTCTCTGTGGTTCTGAACAGAAAGGGAAAAGGCACTAGAAAGCCACGTAATTTTCAAAAAGGGAGGAAAACTCGAGGGATGAAAGGTCTCACTGAGAAATGATGGTATGTGTGCTATCATACATGTGGAGACAGGCGGGGGGGTGGGGGTGGCAGAAGCCATCTGGTAAGTACAAATGATAAGGGATATGGGGATATGGGGAAAATAAGTACCTCGCAAGCACAAACCATATGCCAGACCTTTGGCTGAAATTTCCCCGCCAAAATTGCACAATCATATTAGAACACAGGTAATTAACCCCAGTTTTATAGATAAGGAAATTGAGCTGTCTTAAGACACAGATCTAAGTTGATACAATTAGTGAGAAACGAGGTTTGATACAATTAGTGAGAAACGAGGTTTCGAACTGAGGTCTGGCTCACCCTAAAGCCTGTCCTCTCCCAAGAGTCCACCCGGCTTTTGGAATCTAAAGTGTGTGGGGGGTGGGGGGTGGGAGTGGAATTTCAGCCCTTCACTGTCTTCTGGTTTTGCAGCAGAAATACGCTGACAACAGATGAGACCCAGCAATGTGGAGGTGAGCAAGTGAGGCACTGCTGAGGTACTCAGGAAATCGTACCCTGAGGCCTGTGACAGAAGGCACCATGGATTCACTCTGCCAGATCAATGCAGACACCAGTGTCTACAATATACAGGAATGCAGCAGGATGTGCGGCACAGAATACGTGTTCCCTGTCAAGTCTTAGGCTTGAATGAATGGTTTCCAGTGGTTCATCCACTCGTTCTGACAGCCAGCCTCTGGAAGAAAGGACATATCCATGGCCACTGGCGGCAACAGAAGAAGACATTAGCTTATTTGACTGGTTTTGGTTACTGAATTGTAAGTCAGAATTGTATCTGAAGAGTCTTGAGAATAATGGTTGTTTTGACCTAAGAAATCAAATACTGTAATGCAACTGCCCTCTTTAGTAAGAAAAATAAGAGAACACCCATATTCTAGGGACCACAGAGGCACAATCAATAAACTAAGTGGGCAGCTAAGTGGGACAAAGGCCTTCTAAATTTAAATCTATACATCCTCTGTAACTTGTGACTGTTCTAAGCTTCCATTTATAATATTCAATCATTTATCTGTGAACTGTTTATGCAGACATCTTCCAGGAATATAACAATGTGATAACTGTTTGCTCTTATGACATATCTATTATATATATTAGTATTCAGTCAGGAAAGTGGATTTGGAAAATCAACAGTGGTGTTTCTCTGAAGGCATGTGTTTATGTGTGTTGAGATGGAAGCTCCCTGAGGAGGAGGGAGAAGGGGAGAGGAACCAGGATCCCCATCAGAAACCCCTGGCTTCAGGGGAGGGGCCCTGTCCAGAGGAGAGTCAATGATGCTAGATAGACAGACAAGATATCTGTGCAAAGCAAAGAGAAAAATATCAACAGGAGCTCAGTCTTGTGCCAGGAGCCTGCCCAGACTGAGTGTGGAAGAGAGAGAGAGAGAGAGAGAGTCTACTGCCTAGAGGCCCTGGTCTCAGATCATGTTCTCTATATTCAGCTCTGGCTGGCAAAATGGAGATGACACAAGGAACGGCCCAAAATTCTGGGTCAAGAGCTGTAACTCCATAGGGTGACCCAATGTGGGAGGGAGATAGGAATGATGAACCAATTTTTCCCCTTGGTGAGGATTCAATTAGGGACCAGGATGGATTTCGCCATGTAGGTAAAGTCATGAGTGAATTTCGCTTTGATGAATTCACCTGTTTCAATTCGTGTTGATGAATTCGTTTGTTTGAGCAAACAGAAGCAGAGAATCTATGAGAAGTTTGCTCTGTTGTGGGGCTCCTGGGTGGTTTGGTCGGTGGAGCATCCAACTCTTGAATTTGGCTCTGGTCATGTTCCCAGGGTCATGGGATTGAGCCCTGCATTGAGCTTCAAGCTGAACGTGGAGCCTGCTTGAGATTCTCTCTCTCTCTCTCTCTCTCTCTCTCTCTCTCTCTCTCTCTCTCTCTTTAAACAAATAAATAGTTTTGTTCCTATGCAAGTATATATGCCAGAAGAAGTAGTTTTCCACATATAGGTACTGCTCCAATACTTCTGTTAAGGAGATGTTCCTCTACCAAAATCTTCCAAAGCAGGATGCAATAGACTGAATTTTTGTTGTTGTTAAGAAAAAGACAAGGTGTTTTACTTTTTCACACAGTGAGTCATGCTCACTAAAAAGTATGATTCACCTACTCACTTGGGAATGTCACAGAGGAGACAGTACCATCCCTCTGTAAGCTAAAATAAATAAGAAGAAACCACAAAAATCCTACACAGTTTCACACCATAAAGATCCAAGTATTTGAGAGCAGCACTTCTTAAAGAGAATAACTCACCATACTTTATCAAACAAATTACAGAGAAATATTTGACTTCCTTCAAGTTTATGAAAAATGGAGTAACAGGAAATTTAGACGCCTCTCTCTTGGCAAATAAAAACAACAAAAAAGTGAGATTTACTTGTATAATTGAGTTCCTAGAGGAACTAATATTAGTGAGTGGTTTGAATCTGCTTATCCATCAGTGTACTCATCCCAAAATCAAAGTATCTTCTATAATCAAAATATGTTGCATCTGATTGGATAAAATCCACTTCCTGCTTCTGAAACATTTGGTGATAAAAGCTGGAGGGATCATTTTGTTTCATCAGAAGTCATTGAAAAGCTTTTTCCAAGTAACTGGCATGATTAAATAATGCTCTTCCCTCACCCCTAACTGCATTCCAACAGCCGACCTACCACATCTTAAAAGGACAAATTTAATAGACTAATAAAAGTAATGAAGGATAAAAACAGAGCCTGTGTTTTAAAATAGTTTTAAATATAGATGGACCCTGACTTAGAATGGTTCCACTTACCGTTCTTTACTTTATGATAGTATGAAAGTGATAGGCCTTCAGTAGAAACTGTACTTTAAATTTTGAATCTAGATCTTTTCCCAGGCTACCAATACATGGTACCGTCCTCTTCGTGATATTAGGCACAGAGTCACAGCTCCTGATCAGCCATGAGGCTAAGCCATGGATCCAGTGACAACCATTCTGCACCCACACACCATTCTTTCACTTTCAGTATAGTACTCAACACACTACAGGAGATATTCAATGCTTCTTTATAAAATAGGCTTTGCGTTAGGTGACGTTGCCCAACTGGAGGCTAACGTAAGTGTTCTGAGCGTGCTTAAGGTGAGCAAGGCTATGCTATGATGTTCGATAGGTTAGGTGTGTTAGATGTGTTTCGATCTATATTTTCAACTTGTAATAGGTTTATTGGGATGCAACTCTGTTGTAAGTTGAGGAAGATCTGTAGTTGTAATTCCAAGTTCAGAAATTCAAACACCTATTATGATTGTTTAATTAGGAATGCTTTCCACCAAACAGCAACAACAACATAAATCTCCAAAGTATATATGAGAGAAATAGTTTAATATGTTTACATGAGGCTTACTAAAAAAATAAAGAAATTTGGCCACATAATCACTAACTGTGAGTCATTTTTTTCCCCATGGTTAGTTCTTACAAGGTAATAGAAAAAATGTTTTAGACAGAAAAACAAAGAATAAAAGTTTTCCTCCAAAAAACCCTCGCCTGGAATTATTCCCAGGTGAAAACATTGCCATTGTGAGGATCTAAACCTGTAATAGGCAAGAAACTAGGGTTCACCGCCAAAGTCACCCAAATCAGAAGAAATTGTGGTACGTTGTAATGGAGAGAATTTTCAAGGCAGTGCCAGAGAGCCTGACATTAATAAATGTTCTTCCTAATTAATCACTTTTTCATACCAAATGCCAGAGTCCTGAGTCACAAACTGATGAAGCCAATTTGGCCATTTCAAGTTGCCAAGTCCTTTTGTGAACACTGGTGGCCTCTGGCGATTAGACCCAGATGAGGTACAAAAATGAATGCAAGTTTTAGAGAAAATTCTGCCAAAAGGGCAACCATTTATTAGCAAACAGTCACACAGTGGCTTATCATGGAGCTCAAGGAAGTCCTTTGTCCGCCAGCTGTCCTACAAGAGCCACCCATGAAAAGAACCATATTCTGAGGCAAGAACTGCTCAGGGAAGACACACAGCACTGTGTCAAGTGGCTTGTTGTAAATAAACACCCAAGCAGGAAAAGACAGAATTTTTAACTTTCTCCAGACACAAGAAAAACCCCATGTGGGGAGATACATGTGGTGTCACTTTGAAACTGCCACTTAACATACCAAGGAATCGAGGTGATACTTGCTTCCCCCACTGTAACACTTTACGGATAGCCTTGCAGTGTCCCTCATCCCTCACCAGTCAGTCACTGTTGTATCAAATGCCCACATACGCATTTCAAATTACAGCCTCAATACAGTGAAAGCCAAGCCTCCACTGACCTTTTCTTTCACTTGCCCTTGACTGGTTGTAAACTCTAATTCTCAAAGAAATGGTTTCAAAGAAACTCTTTTTCAGGTGGTACTGACTCCTAAAGGGCTAATAAACAGGGAAATTCTTTTGATGATGCTGGTGGTAGTGACTATTATTTTTGAAAGTACAGATAAGGAAAAAAAAAAAAGTTTAAACACCGCCCACAATGGACTCTCCAAAGTTCACTTATCCACCCACCCTCAAATGTTTAAGTCAACACCTCCTGAAGCATATCATAAGAACACTGATCCTGGAAGAAGTCCCTAAAAAGGCTAACAAACTCAAATAAATTTGGGAAATGCACTCACTGTACACTCCATTTGGAAACTCAAAAGGTTGCTTAGAGCACAGTTAAGGCTTTTTGAAATCCTTCAGCAGAAAACTATGTTTAGCCTTTTTTTAATTTTATTTAAAAAAATTTTTTATATAGTTTATTTTCGAGACAGAGAGAAACACAGCATGAGTGGGGGAGGGGCAGCGAGTGAGGGAGACACAGATTCCGAAGCAGGTTCCAGGCTCTGAGCTGTCAGCACAGAACCTGATGCGGGGCTTGAACTCACAAACCACGAGACCTGAGCCAAAGTCGGACGCTTAACCGATGAGCCACCCAGGCATCCCTATGTTTAGCTTTTTAAAACCTAGTCCTTCTGAAATGCAGAATCGTTATTTAGAGTAACCTTCCCTAATGACCTGGATGATGCTATTTTGAAAAATGATGGTATAACCAATCATGCAGCATGGAGTGAAAAGGAAAAGTTTTGCCCTTGGAGTTTCTATAAGCAGTACCAAAAACTATCTTGCTGTCTGCAAACAGAAAAATTTCCCTGAATCTCAGCATAAACTTTATGCTACAGTCAAAACACATTATTTTGCTACTCATTCTTGGTAGATGTAGAATAGCTCGCTGCTCTTTTCCATGTTAAAAATCACCATACATTTAAAGAAATTTATTAAGTCATCCACCTGGCTCTAGCCAGGATAAGTCCTGAGAGCAGAAAGGTTTCTTGGCAGGTCAGAGACATGTTTAGATCATATTTGTATTTAGCAGAATAATTCTCTCAGGGGTAGGGGGATTGAGTGGGTCAAAGAAAACTAAGGTTTTCAAGCATCTACTGGGTTTTACTCTATCTTTTTTCTCCAAATTCAGCATATTGTTTGGAACCAGTGAGTGGCCAATAAGTCAAATATTTAATATTCTGGGGCACTTGGGTGGCTCAGTCGTTTAAGCATCCTACTTCGACTCAGGTCATGATCTCATGGTTCATGGGTTCGAGCCCCGTGTCGGGCTCTGTGCTGACAGCTCAGAGCCTGGAGCCTGCTTCAGATTCTGTCTCCCCCTCTTGCTGCCCCTCTCCCGCGCACACCGTGTCTCTCTCTATATATAAAATAAATAAATGTTAAAAAATTTTTTTAAAATTCTATCTCACTGTTTTCATCTAGGCTTTTCCTCTCTGAATGCACCATCCTGCATCTACATATTCCCTACACATTTGTTCTGCTTATCTCTAAATACTTTGTTAGCTTCTGAGAGCAGTTTCCATTTCTATCTCACTGCGATAGCCATGGCTGCTCACTGTGACTGGCCATGCCACTCACACCCTGACCTCCTCCTATGAGAGACACAGAAAGTGCAGGAGCCTCAGGGCTACTACTGGACACCCCCCCCAATTTATTTGCCTCGTCAAAGTATTCTTGAAAACTTCCATCCTCAGCAATGGTGCTCTTGGTTAAACACGGTCACTGATTATTCAATCATTCACAAATACATACTGTTGCCACCTCGTTATAGTCTCTTAGGGCATTGTGCTTATCGGCAACCGCTTAAAGGATTCAGCAATTACTCCTCTCTCCTTGGTATTTTCCAGGCACTATTCTGATTCTTTGGAATATGTCAGTTAGCAAAATAAGACACAAAAAAATCCCTGCCCTTCCAGAGAGAGAAAAAAGAGGGAGCAAAGGGCCCGATAAAGGGTATGTGCAGTGTACGGTGGGTAAGAAGTGGGTTGCAATTCTAAACATGGTGGTGAGGGCAGTCCACACTGAGAAGCTGGCAACCCAGCAGAGGCTTGCAAGAAATAAAGGAGCCCATAAAACTCACTTCAGAGCAAAAAATGAGTTCAGGAAGGAACAAGAGAGATAATGAGGTGAGGCCCGAGCACACGGAAACTTTAGAGCCATTATAAAGGCTATGACTTTTACTTTGAGAGCAGTAAGGAGCTACTGGAAGATTTTAAGCATAAGATGGACAGGCTCTGATTTAAGCTTTAAAAAACTTTTTTAATGTTTGTTTATTTTTGAGAGAGAGAGAGAGACAGACAGACAGTTCGAGCAGGAGAGGGAGACACAGAATCCAAAGCAGGCTCCAGGCTCTGAGTTGTCAGCACAATACCTGACATGGGGCTTGAACTCACGAATCGTAAGATCATGACCTGAGCCACAGTCAGACGCTTAACCAATTGAGTCACCCAGGTGCCCCAACTGATTCACATTTTTAAAGAATCATCTGGTCACTCTGTTGAGAACAGTCTGGGCCACGGGCACAAGGGTAGAAGCAGGGAAGACCAGTGAAGCGGCTCTGGCAATAACCCGGGTGACAGACGGTGATGGTTTGGACCAGGACAGCAGCAGTGAGGGTGGAGAGAAGGGGTCAAGTTCCAGATACATTGTGAAAACATGCTTGCCAGGATTTATTGACAGATTGGATATGATATTAGAGAGAGGCACAGACACACACAGAAGAAACGATGAAACCTCAAGAATTTTGGCTTGGGCAACTAACAGTGCACACTGAGATGGCAAACACTGCTAGGGAAGCAATGAATGGGCAAGTTCAGGAGTTAAATTTTGGAATGTTGACCTTGAGACATCCGTGTGGAAATGCACTTCCTTCCTGAACAATGTCAGGTGCCCTGTACATTACTTCATTTATTCTTACTAGACTCAGAAAGAGGTTTGAAGACCTTACCACCAACATTGTAATGTATAATAACATAAATATATGGACATTTAAGCTCATATTACAAATATGCTTGCTTTCTGATAGTCTATGCTGTCTCTTTAGGCATATGTAAAAATAAATATGCTTATGTCTGTGTGAAGGGAAGGGGTTATTCTGCCCAGGCTGTGTTTGTCACCCTGCTACAGGTTTTACTGGGCATTGAACTGATAATGAACCACCTATGGAAGGTGGCAATCAATCACTTCAATCTCCTTAGTATTTTCCAATATAATAGCAATTTCCAACAGGCCTTCTGTTCAGAGGGACTTGAAGCTGCTTTTAGCTCTGAGAGTCCTAATTACATATTTCATGGTTTTCCTACAAAATGATGCTCCTTTAAATAGAAATTCATGTCCTGAATGGAAATAGAAAGGACAGAATGACTCTAGGAGTTGTAAAAATGTCTTCTGACCTTGGTAAAAGTTTAAAACAATCAGAAGCATTGCAAGGCTTAGTAGAAATGAGCTGCTTTTATGACAGTATGAATCATTAAGAGAAATAACATGTTAAAAAAAAGGGTTAAGATTATAGAGGTGTCTGGCTAGCTTAGGTGGTAGAGCTTGCAACCCAGTTTCAGGGTTGTGAGTTTGAGCCCCACATTGGCCGTAGAGCCTCCTTAATTTTTAAGATTATCACTCAAAAGTTGGCAATTATTCTGATTAAAAGCCCATATTAACATCAACTATGAAATCGTGCTGAGAATCATAAAATATACAATCAAGAAAAAGAAATACAGCTGTTACTGAAGCTTGAAAACTCCTTTTTCCATTATGCAACTATCTAACTCGTCCATTAATAAATCCAGTGAGTCTTCCAACTGAGGTATAAACATCAAAGGGGTAGGTAAGCCATTTTCTTATTAAAGAGTGTGACTCGTGAAAACATAATTGCCTGGTGAAGGCAAAGAATAAAACAAATTATTTAATGATGTGGAAAAACTCCTGCCAGGCCTATATCAAAAGCCAAGCCAAGCAGAGCACCCCAGGTAGAGCTGAGTCGTACATTACGTAGAACATGAGAAGGAAGGATTTGTATAAGGTTCAGGTCCTGTACAAGGAGAATGACTTCACACGTGACTTATTAATAATGGACGGAAAGGAATGTCTGGGGAAGACTTTGCTCAAAAGCCTCTGATTTTTAAGTACCATTGAATAAAAAGATACATTTCTAGTGTCTATTTTGGTCCAGTGGTCACCACTGAGTGGAATGGAGAAATCCAGCAATGATAGGAAAAGGTTTGAAAAATAGCAACAATAAAAGAAAATGATGTCTTTCTTATATCCTGCATATTTTGCTAAACTTTCTAATACGTTTAAGGACCTCTACACTATTTCTATAGTTTGGAGGTTTAGGTGATAACTCCAATGTTCACTTATAAATAGGTCCGTGATATTTGCCACTACTTTTTTCCCTTAATAAACATTTATTTATTTATTTATTTAACTAGGAGTAGTTTTATGTTAGGATTCTGCCCTTCTGTTACACTGGAACATACCTACTTACAAATTCCAAAATATGTGAAGCTATTTTGCATTTAAAAACTTGAACGCATGTTACTACCATTAGCTCTTAGGTCAAGAATTTAACCTCTGTTATATAGGATGGGGGATAAAACGAGGCAGGGCGGATTGGGGGGCGGGAGGGTAAATCTTCAGTATCATTACAAGTATTTTTTTAATCATGAAAAGCATGAGTATATATTGAAATATATAGAATCAAAAAGTCAGTCCTGGTAGATTATGTTTATTTGATTTTTGGTTTTAGTTTTTATGATTATTCTTACAAAATAAAAATGTGAGGGGTGCCTGGGTGGCTCAGTCAGTTAAGCATCCAACTTCGACTCAGGTCATGATCTCACGGTTCATGGGTTCGAGCCCACGTCGGGTTCAGAGCCTGGAGCCTGTTTCAGATTCTGTGTGTCTCTCTCTCTCTCTCTCTTCTCTCTGTCTCAAAAATAAACTATTAAAAAAATTCAAAAAAAAAAGCAAGACCTAACTGTGCTTCTGAGTTTAATCTGTGACCATCTCATCATGGGGGTGATGATGACGATGACGATGACAACAAGGACTACCAGGACAGCTGGCAGGGATTCTGGGCTTCCCGGGTGCCCATCACTTTGCCGATCAGCTTAGGTGGCTTGTCCTGGTGAACCACACAATGACCCTACACCATGGTGCAAAAACACGGCTGGATGAGGTGAGCCCACACAGCTAGTCAGTGGCAGAGCCTGGCCTTAGATTCAGGTTAGTGCTAATCACTCCCTCCCACAGCCCCTTTCCTCCCAGCTGCAGAAACTCTTGATCTAGAACTCAGAGTCACTTTCCTCCACCTGCGTACCTGAGCTGCCTCCGACACAAAAGGGACTGGCTCCCACTTGAGGATGACGGTCATAAACTGCAAGAAACTACCAAATGAAATTAAGTGACAGAACTTAAATCAGAATCTGTATCACATACAGCAATGTGATGGCATCAAAGGATGTGGAAAAAGGCAGCTGCAATGGATCTTTGATGATGTTCCATCTTACAGGAAGGTGCAAAGCTAGCCTCTCTGACTTCCAATACTATGTCTGATGAAGCAGGAAGCTTATTTTCACATTTTCATCAGAAAAGTGATATAAACAAAAATTTCAGTTTTGGAGTATGGCCTAAGGGGCCAAAGTTGAATATAGCCACTGGCCTGAAAAACTATGGCACTTAGGACTAGGATGCTCTCACCTTGGGCAAACCAGGGGCAGGTGGAAAAGCCAGCTGAGAGCAGTGATAAAAGGCTGAATCGACTGATCTGGTCAAATGTGAGATAGAAATACCATGGCTATTCCCACAGTACTGGTGGTCAGGGACAGCTGGGCCATGTCAAGATGTCATTAGGATTTCTGTCCGTGATTGCAATGGTCCCAAAGCAGGACAAACTGGGTAGGTGGTAAGCAGGCTAGAAAGACTGGATCTATAACAGTACGTAGAGGATTTTCATGAACTGTGGATAGAAAGGGATGGAGAACATGGAGTCTGCAAAAATGGGAACAGAAAAGAGAAGTATAGGCCAGAAGGAAAAAAAAAAAAATCAACCCTGGCTCAGAGCCATTCGCCATTAAATGCAATCTTCATTCCTGAACCTCAATTTTATTTTACCACTTGGCAGGCATATTAAAACAAGATGCTTATTTTACCAGGTTTCATAATGGCTATTCTGGAATTTAAAGGAGTTGTCCCACAGTGACCCATGCACCGCGATAACTTAACCTATTATCCAGCTGAACTAAATGCAAAATAATATCCTGAAATCTGAAAGCCCGTTCAGTCAACTGCATGGGTCTGTGGTGGTACAGTGTTCTAACTTATGCCACAGTCCACAGTGACAGAGATGAATAGTTGTGACAGACTGTATGTCCAGCAAAGCCCCAAACATTTACAATTCAGTTCTTTTCACACACACACGCACAAAAAGTTTTTCCATCTTCTGGTCCACTCCACTGTACTATAATGATTCCTATAAGCTGCTCCAGTTCTGTCTGAAAAAAGGTAAGAATGTCAATGAGTAAATAATCACTCTCCAACAGTGATTCTCATTCTAATCTTACCTCCTTGAGGAGATGTGTGGGCATTTCAATGAAAGATCCAAGGCTTACAATCTATTTGCCCATTGAATATCTTATCTGTTATGTTATTGATAGAGGTTGTGATACAGACAAACACAGAGGCTACTCAAGGGCAAGGCTGGGGAGAGGCATGAAAGGAGGTCCCTGAGACAAACATAACCACCTCTGTAGATGAGGAGAGGCCCCTCCCACCCCCATTTCTACCAAGCTGTCACTGAAGGTCACCTCCCCAGCCATGCTGTAGATTCGACCCCATGTAGAGTTAAGAATTTGACTTGTTTTGGGGCACATGGGTGACTCAGTTGGTTAAGTGGCCGACTTAGGCTCAGGTCATGATCTCACAGTGTGTGAGTTCGAGACCCACATGGGGCTCTGTGCCGACTGCTCAGAGCCTTGAGCCTGCTTCAGATTCTGTGTCTCCCTCTCTCTCTGCTCCTCCCCCACTTGCACTCTATCTCCCTCTCTCTCTCTCCCCCAAAAAATAAACATTGAAAAAATAAATAATAATTAAAAAAAGGAATTTGACTTGTTTCCCAGGGTTCAGAGATATGCGTATGGTTTATGTTGGTTTCACGGGAATTATGTATAAGACTAAGAATAGATAGACTGGGAAACAAACTGTGACCTCTACTAAAGATGAAACAAACAAACAAAAAATCAACAAAAAACAGCCCTGAAAGCCCCATACGTGAGAGAGGGAACCTTCACTGCCTAATGTCCATTCTCAAAAGCATCTCATTGTTGAGGTCACTATGGGAAAGTCAGGTATCACTAAGGTCTCTCTTTTTTCTTTGTGTTTTGCTTGTACAAGTCTGCCACAGAAAATATATAAAAATGGCTTAAAATGTCAAGATACCCTGTGAGAATGTAATAAAGAATCAGTAACAAATAAATTACTCTTAAATATGACTTAGTGGTATTTCCTCTGTAATGTGCAGAAATCACCTTAGAGGACAGGGGAAAAGGGCAACTATAAAGAGTAGGACCAACAGTATTGATTCCTTTAAACAATCTAAATTACACTGGCTGCTTTCCAGATATATATCACTATTGCAGGGCAACAGTCTAACATATAGTCTGTAAGAGGCATAATGAGAACCCTGGTGCCTTTTCAGCCCATGGTTCTCCTGGTGCATAAACAGTCACTATTCATTAAAAAAAAAAAAGAATGGAATAATAAGACTTCACAGTTTAAACACTCATTCTCTCAACTATACATACTTTCCAACCGAGTGATTATCTTCAACACAAAGAGTAAGAGCAAATTAGTTCACTTTAAAGTTCACTGTTAAAAGGAATTCAATGCAATAATGAATTTGTAGATTGTTCTCTATATCATGTAAGGTAAGTTCAAATGCATTTCTAGCGAATAAAGGGTGCGAATGGGAGTAGGAGATGAAGGGGAGGCACAGAACAAGGGAAATTCTACATTTAAATTTGCCAAGATGCCAAATACATTCTTTTATGATAAATAATAAACCACTCCTTGAGAACACTGAAATAGTTACTCGGCATGTCTCCTACCATGAAAACAGGGCAGATGAGAAACAATCTCTAAATCCATCCCGCTGTTATTTCTACAGAAAGCAAGCTTAGCTCTGTGTCCTAGCCCTCCCCCGCAGTTGTAGACAAGACTGTGTCAAAAGCGAACATCTACTCTTTGAGCTGCTTCCTGCAGGAATACTCCGGACTGCGTGTGGAGGTGGTCTGAGGAGTCTGCGATCTGTAATGGCATATGACTTAACTTCCTTGTATAAAGACTTTGTTGTTGTTTTCAGTAAGTATAAAAACACAAGAACAAAATGTTCGAAGGAGGCTTCGGGAGGGTGGGATTGGGGAGTAGGGTGGGGATTGGGAAATAACACACCTGCTGTTTTATTTATTACCAATGTTAATTTTCAGCTCTGTTAAGTCAATGATTAAAATCGTCAAATAAGTGTCAATACAAGTGCAACAGGGTAGATTACATCCCCCTCCTCCAGAGCCCTGGTTAGTAACAAAGTGGAATGACAGAAGAAGGAAACCAGACAAAACTCACCTGACTGTCAACATAGCCACAGGCCAAGGAGAAGAAGCACAGCAGGAAACAGGAAAGTCGTCTGAAGTAGTCTGAGACTTAAAAGATCTAGGCTTAATCCTGTGTACACACACACACACACACACACACACACTCCATCATCTCTTTTGTGGGGAGCAGCTAAGATCTCAGCTGCTTGGCCATTTGCTAGCCGAATTTGTCACCCTGATGGGAGTTGCAAATAGGCAGGGAAGCTCCACTCCCTGTCAGAGAAGCCAAAAGACCAAAGATCAACTGCCTGCAGGCAGGGTGGTATCGGCCCCTCAGGCCCTGTGCTAAAACACTTTAGTCTGGTTCCTCTTTCACTCCAGTCTTAATCCCTTAACCCTGTTTCCTAGCAACCGACCTACGTCAGCTACGTTGTTTGTCCCACCCTAAAAATATCTATAAAAGACAGTTCTCTCAATAAACTCTCTCTCTCTCTTGCCTGATCGGAAACCGTGAGTAGTGTCTTTACTCTCTGCGTCTCCCTCTCCCGCTGCCCTGTTTTCTCTCCCTCCCTCAGGAAAAGAACCTACGAGGACGCCGGAGCGGCCGGGGCGGGACACGACACTCTTTGGCATCATTTCATTTGGCTTTACCTTTGGCCCACTCTGCTCGACCCATATCAGCTTACTTGGCTGTTCTGTGAACACTCCAGTACTTTTCCTGCCACAGCCCTGACCTCATTCAGAATGTTTATCAATACCTCGCAAAGAGCAACACATTTTAAGTGTTTAAGTATCAGCTCCATGTAGAAAAGACCTTTGTTCTGTTACTGCTCTAATACTACCAACTAACAGGCACTCAATCAATAGTGAGAGAATTAAAGTTGTGAGACTAAATAGAAAATATTTTCCTTGAATACGACCCAGGGTGTATGTTGTATGATTGAGAATCAGAGGTGAAAAAAATTTTTTCCATGATATCCTGGACTCAGCATCTATGCCTCTTTATGCAGTGTCCCGTGTTCCCCTGGTCATGTATTTTATGGCCTCATTACCTCAAAATTTAAGGACACTGAAAATAATTTCCACCTCCCATGTATAGATGCAATACACATATAACTTGGGAATACTCTGGATGGGGGAAGCTATGTTTATTTTGCTGCCATTATTACAAACATTTCATCCATTGTTTTCTTTCAGCACAGAAGAACATGCATAAAACAGGTCCTCTATTTTCATAAACGCTTAATCCTACTGTTTATTGCCTTGGAATCAGAGCTCAAAGATTATGTGCTTAGTAACTAATCATCACATCAAAAGAAAACAATATTATCCCCATTTTAAGAGGTTATTTACTAACTAGCACAAGACTCTGACTTTTAAGACTTTCTAGGGAGGAAGCAGATCAAGAACAGAGCTCATATATGAGCTAGATGCTAAACTTCTGTGTCCAAACTATGAAAGAAGAAAATGTACAAAGTGTAAGGGCCTCCAAGAATTGCGAGAAGCTTCAGTTAATGTTTGTAAAGAACTTTAAGATGAAAGCCACCATCAAAGAGCTGAGTCTTCCTATTACCACAGCTGGAATGCTTTGCTAATTTTTTTTCCTGATGCATTAAAGGGATTCTGGAACAAATTCCATGAAAGGAAAGGATTAATAGCCTTCCAAAGAAGAACTTTCCATTCATTCATCTTGTTATCAAAGACACTCTGGAGAGGGCCAAGGCTCGCGCGTGTGTGGGCCCACTGTCATCAGGGAGGGCCATATTTAACACACCTGACCAAGATGACAGCTGACTCAACACTCCCTTTAATTAGTTGCGAGAAAACCCTTACTGACACACCAAGCCAGTGCTTTACTGCACTTTCTCCTGTACATCAATAACAATATGGCAGGCATGCCAAACTATGAGCTAAGGCCAGATTCTAATAAAACAAACCTCATCACGACCCCCAAACATTTCATACTCATATTGTGTATGGTCCTTTTATAGCCCTTATAAAAAGGTTCTGCATACCAAAATCTAATTGAACAGAGTGGCTAACTCTTTATAGTTTTATTCACTTAGATGATATACACTGAGCAAAAAACAATAAAACATAGGTAATAAATATTGGATGCATCAAGCTCTTGATGCTAGAAATGTGGCAGTGAACAAAGGAGAAAAAAAATCTCTGTCCTCATGGGGCTTATGTTCTAGTTGGAGGAAAGAGACATTACATAAAAAAAACAAAGTTATACAGCATTTTAGAAATTGGAAGTATAGTGAAGAAAAGTTAAAAGTTAAAAGTAGAAGAGTGGAGGGTATATGATGGCATTTTAAATAGGATACATATGGTAGGCCTTACCAAGAAGGTCAAATTTGAGCTCAAGTTTATGTAACTAATTGGCATGTTAGAGTTTCTTGAGCATGGTTATTCATACCATACTTGCTTTATCAACTTGATTTACAAAATGATTAGGAAGTGGATTACTTTAAGTGAGGTATTTGGGAGAAAAATAGTTTCTCACAGAGATATCTGGATAACCACCAGCAAAGAATGAGGTTTGATTCCCATCCCACTACATATAAAAAAATTAACTCAAAAGGGATCAAAGACCCAAGTATGAGTTAAAACTCTAAAATTCTTATATGAAATTGAGTCATAAATCTTCATGACCTCAGCTTTGGCAATGGATTTGTAGGTTTGACAACAAAAGCAATGAATAACAAGACAGAGAAGGAGAAGGAAAAGGAGAAATAGGAGAAGAAAGGGAGGAGGAGGAGGATAAGAAGAAAAGGGAGGGGGAGAAGAAGAGAGAGAAGGAGAGGGAGAGGGAGTGGGAGAGGGAGAGGGAGAAGAAAAATAAAAGAAATTGGACTTTATTAAAAACTTGTGTGCATTAAAGCACACTACCGAGAATATAAAAAGACTAGAGAATGGGAGAAAATATTTACAGATCATTTACCTGTTGGGGACTTAATATCCTAAATATATAAAGAACTCTTCCAACTCAATAACAAAAAGACAACCCAACTGAAAAATAAGCAAAGGACTTGCACAGATATTTCCCCAAGGATACACAGATGGCCAAAAAGCACATGAAAATATGTTCATCATTGGCCATTAAAGAAATTCAAATCAAAACCACAAAGATATATCTCTCCTTACTAGGGTGCCTTTAAACAAAGTAATGGAAAATAACATGCATTAGCAAAGATTGATATATAGGAACCATTTGTTCCATTATTCTGGGTAGAATGTTAAATGGTACAGCTACTATGAAAAACAGTTTCTCAAAAAGTTAAGTACATGATTATCATATGACCTAGCAATTTCATTCTTAGGTCCCTATTCAGGAGAAATGAAAACATAAATCCATGCGGAAACCTGTACACAAATGTTGTAATAGAGCAACGCTTATAATAGCCAAAGGGTGGAAACAACCTGAATGTCTGTCAACAGATGAATGGATAAACAACTTGTGGTATACATGGCCAATGGAATATTATTCAGCAATTAAAAGGAATAAGTATTGGTACATGCCACAACTTGGATGAACTTCAAATTACTATGCAAAACAAAGGTCATATATTGTATAATTCTTTTTATATGATATATTCAGAATGGGCCAATCCACTGAGACAGAAAGCAGATTAGAGTTTACCAGGGGATGGGGAGGGGATAGTTGGGAGTGACCGGTGTTTTTAGTGAGGCGATGAAAAGATTTTGAAATTAGAGAAAGCTAGGAGCACCTGGGTGGCTCAGTTGGTTGAGAATCTGACTCTTGGTTTTGGCTTAGGTCATGATCTTAAAGTTTTGTGAGTTCAATTCCTGGGTTGGGCTCTGCACTAGCAGCACGGAGCCTGTCTGGATTCTCTCTCTGTCCCACTTACACTGTCTCTGTCTCTCTCAAAATAAACAAATAAACTTATTTAAAAAAAAAAAGAAATTAGGGAGAACTGGTAGTTACACAACATGATGAGTACATTAAAGTACCACTAAATTGTATACTTCAAAATGGTTAACTGTATGTTGTGTGAATGTCTCCTTAATATAAAAAAAATTTTTAACCATTCAAACATATTTTCTATCAAATTTTCAGGATCGTGCATTTATGTTTTATATTCAATTGTTAGTTCTGTATTCATTCCTCTTTTATTGTTTGTAATATTTTAATCTTTTTAAAAACATAGCTTTATTGACATACAGTCCACATACAACAGAATTCACCCATTTTACATGCATATTTATTTTTGTGAGTTTTGATGAACATATGTCATTTAGCGACTACCATCACAATCAAGTTTTAAAAAACCATTCAGCATCCCAAAAAAGTCCCTTTAAGTCTTTTTACAGCCACCCCCCCACACACATATTTTGTCATTATAATTCTGCCTTCTCGAAGCATTTCTAGACTATTCTCAAAAAGGTAGACTTACAATGATAGACATTTTGTATGAATGGAATCATACAGTGGTAGTTTTACATGTCTGACTTTTTTTAAATATATTTTTTAATGTTTTTATTTATTTTTAAGAGAGAGACAGAGCACGAGCAGGGGAGGGGTAGAGAAAGAGGGAGACACAGAATCCGAAGCAGGCTCCAGGCTCTGAGCTGTCAGCACAAACCCGGATGCAGGGCTTGAACCCACCAACTGTGAGATCATGACCTGAGCTGAAGTCAAACACCCAACAGATTGAGCCACCCAGATACCCCTAATATTTTACTTTTAAGTAAACTTTGCACCCAGTTTGGGCCTCAATCTCACAACTCCAAGATCTAGAGTCACACATTCCATAGACTGAGCCAGCCAGGCACTCCAGTCTGGATTCTTTTATTTAGTAAGATATGTCTGAGGTTCATGTATGTGTTTTTATGTATAAGTAAATTATTTGTTCTTTTACATTTCTGGATAATTTACCATATTAACTTTATCCATTTATATTTTGAGGTCACTGGATTTTTCCCATTTTCCAGTTATTATGAATACTTACCAGACGTTCGTATGAACATAAGTTTCTATCTTTGAGGAGCAGAATTGCTTAATTTCATATTTTTTCACTTTTTAAGAAACTGCTAAATATTTCCAAAGTGCCTAAGTAACTTTTCACCTCTCATCAGTATGAGGTTTCCAGTTGATGCACATTCCGGCCAACACTTAGTATTGTAAATCTTTTTAATTTCAGTCATTCTAGTGAATATGCAGCGGTACCGCTTTGTGGCTTTAGTTAGCATTTCCCTAATGACTAATGATGCTGAGCATCTTTCTATATGTTTATTAACTTTTGCATGTCTTTCTTGCCTATTTTAATGAGTTATTTGTCTTATTTCTGAGTTTTAAGAGCTCTTTAAATATCCCAGATACAAGTCATTTGTAGATAAGTTTTGCAAATACTTTCTCCTAATTTGTGACTTGCCTTTTGAGTGAATTAACCTCATCTTTTGATGTGCAAAATTTTTAATTCTAATGATGTTCAATTTGTCACCTTTTTCTTTTATAGTCTGTACTTTATGTGTCCTAAGAAATCTTTGCTTAGCCCACGTCCACAAAGATTTTCCTCCTGTTTCCATTTAGAATGTTTGGTATTATTTAACTCTTTTGTTTAGGACTATGATCCACTTGGAATTCATTTCTAGGTATACAGTATGAGGGAAGGGTTAATGTCACATTTTTTCCTTATTGATATTCCATTATTTCAATACTTATTATTTAAAAGACTACCCTTTCCCCATTGAATAATCTCAGTCACTTTGTCAAAAATCAATAGAGGATGTAAATGTGAGCTTACCTTTGGAATCTCAATTCTATTCTGTTTTCTACTTACTATTCCCAGCACCTCCCATCCCAAGTTTGGGTCACACTCTCCTGCTCCTTTACATGCCCAGTAATCTGATAAAACACTAGGCATTGTGTGTCATATGTTGTGGTGACTATATTCCATTTTGTTCAACTGAAATATGCTGGTTTTACTGTTTTAATATATAATGAATTTGCCCAGACTCAAAATGAAAAATCTGTTTCCTCTGCAGAGAGCTGAAATTTTTGCTTCTTTCCCCCTCCTCCCCCCCCCGAATCTCTGGGGAAATCTCTCTTGTGCCTGCATAGTTTATTGATCAGCCAGTGATTTCAACAGCAGTGATACAGTGACAACTCAGGCCAATGAAGCTTCCCCTCTCTGCTGCCCAACCTGTATGTGGGTCAAAAAATGCATTCAAATTTGCAGCAAATAAATAAGTCTCTCCAGGCTTTCAAATTTGCTTGTGCTCCCTGGGGGCCCATGCTGTTTAGCAGCCAGCCACGAACGCACGCAGAGTGTATTACCTCAACCCTTCTATAGCTCTCTTGTTTCCAAGAGTTCCCTCTTAAGTTTCCTGCTGCCCTGCCAGGCTCCCAGACCAAATCAGTCACCTCCAACCAGTAAATCTCTGGAGTTTTTTGACATCAGCTTGGGGGGCGGGGTGTGGAGGATGGTCGGGGGGGATGGGAAGACTCTTGGGCAAGAAGCATCTCATCCAATGCAGTAGCAGTTTTTCATAAGTAAACATTTTCAAGTTCTTTGCTGTCTTTGATCATTTTTGGAACTGTTGTATTTGATAATTTTTTTCCAGCTTAATATCATTTTTTTGAAGTGAGAATCACCCAACTCTGGCAGTCATAAGTGGAAGTAGCATCTTAACCATAGTTTAAACACTTATGAATATATTATCATTATCTCATTTATCATTACATGAAATCAAACAAGTTACTTCAAAAATTAGTCAACTATAGCAGGAAAAAAATTTCTTGTTTGAAAACATTAAATTTCAGATCCAATTTCTACAGGCTTGGTAGAACAGTAAAAGATATCATATAATTAAGGTAGCCACGATCTGTTAACTCCACTAAGGTCTTTAAGATGTATATTACTTACCTAGAAAAATTTAATTTTTCAGATTTTTAGACAAAAGAGTAGATTCAGTTTAGACCCAGATTCCCTGTTGGGAAGAGGCAATACTACGTAAGCTTTTAGAGTCTCTGTCTTTAAATGCTGAGAGTTCATCTGGATTTTAAGAAAATTACCTTGGGGGCGCCTGTGTGGCCCAGTTGGTTAAGCGTCCGATTTTGGCTCAGGTCACGATCTCATGGTTTGTGAGTTTGAGCCCCGCGTCGAGCTCTGTGCTAACAATTCTGAGCCTGACGCCTGCTTCAGATTCTGTGTCTCCCTCCCTCTCTGACCCTCCCTGCTTGCATTCTGTCTGTCTGTCTCTCTCTCCCAAGAAAGTAAACATTAAACAAATTTTTTTAAAAAAGGAAAATTACCTTGAAGGCTGCTAAACAATGAAGGCTCAGTAAGGTCATCACCACTGCCAGAAGGATGGTGGCTAAGTTCCGCATGTCCCATATGGTCTCTACCAGGGGAATACTGCCCACCTGCCAGTCATAGCACAGGGTAACAGGTGCAAGCAGAAGCCACACGTTGAAGGCCAAGAGGTAGGAATAGGTAAGGAACCTATGAAGAGAAGAAGAATCACTGAAACACAACTCAAGGTCCATGATACTTTGCAAACCTTCATTGACCAAGATTTAATTAAACAGCATTTGTATACTGTCAATGGTATCTTTCAGGAAAAGACAAAGTAAGGTGAAAGGCCACATTCATTTAGTCATTAAATAGACCATACTGGAATAGGCACTGTGGAAGGAGCTGGTCTTTCAAAAGTGAAAAGTAAAGACAGTTTCCATGACATATGTTTCAAAATTATCATACATATAAATATATTACAACCTGAGATCAATGCCAAAAAGGAGAAGTTTGATGTAAGTATACAACAGAAATGCTGTTCTGCTAGGTAGGATTCCCTGGGTAAGAGACATTTAAAAAAACAGTGCTCAGAAAACTGCAGTAGACAGTAAAATATTTAATCATCTTTATAACAGATTGATCCATATTGAATTACTTATTTTAAAAAATCAGAATATCCATGGTAGGGAGATGAAGTCTCTTCTTTACCAGCTGAAGTGCAGCCATCCTCCTTGCGAAGGAGAATGGCCAGTGAGACCCAGGGAAGGAAGGAAAATAACAAGTACAGGTGCTGTTCCTGGTTCCGGGCTGTGTCCAGGACTAAGAGAAGGTGAAAGACATTCCATCTGACCCCATTTCTTTCAGGATAGAGAAGATAGAACTTATATAAATGTGAATTAATTTTTTTTTAAAAAACCTGTATTTATTTAAATGTGTTCAGTCAACATGAACTCATTACTTAGTGGTCTAGACCCTTGAGAATGGCAGGACTTCTAGCACACCACAAACGTCATGCAAAGCTGTGCATCAGGAGACACCGAACTCCAGCATGGTGTCTAGCAGCATGAGGCTCGTCCCCAGGAGGACTCCTTGCCTCTATTAGAACCCTGGCGTGAGAAACTCAATGCCACCAGGAGAATTTACTATTGGCTTTAGCCAATACTTGACAAAAGGCCTCTGACCTCCCCGTCTCAGATTATTTTCTCCAAAGGGCTCACAATTGTGAATATGTATCTCTTACAACTCACAAGTCATTTTCAAGGACCTGAGGGCCAGTCTTTTAAAATGCAATCATCAGGCAGGAGAGGGCTTGCCTCCCAGGGTCTGCACGAGGATAACTGCCAGCCAACAGACACAGCCCACCTAAATGCACTTAGATGACCATTCCTTTGTAATTTTTCACTTCTTGGCCTCTTCTGAGTCCCAGCTAGCCCTGCTCACTCTCTTACTCTCCCTCTAAAATGCCCACTCACCTCTCCACAAATCAGAATGGCTCTGAGGTCTTTTCTCTGCTGTCAGCAGCTACTGAATAAAATCTGTTTTCACTGCTTTAACTCCTGTCCACCTGTGTTTCTGTTTGACACCATATATGGGATTAAATAGAATAATTATATAAATTCCTTGTCCTCAAAAAATATATAATTTGGTAGTAAAAACAAGATATACAAAATTAAAGAAGCAGAATGTGATGAGCACTGTAACACTATAAAATGTGAAGGTAAGTCTTCCGCCAGTTGGATTCTTGGAGGGATTCTTACATTAGCAAAGAGGTTAGTTCAAATAACTTCTAAGTTAGCTTCCAAAGTAAATGGTTACTTCGCCTTGAATTCCTCTCAACAAGTAGCTACTGGCTGAGAACACCCTTCTCAGACCGTCCAGGCTGGTTCTCTTTGCTTTCCTCCTTTTCCCTCCAAGGTTGGCAATAAAAAAAATCATCAGTGATGGCCAGGTAAGGCTCAGGGAGGAGGATTTACTCATTGCCCCGAATCTCAAACCCTAACAGAGAAATGGGTTGAAGGAGTGGGGATATCTCAATGGTGTTTTCCAACTCTCCTCTCAGTTGGTATTTTTTTTATTAAAATTTTTTTAATGTTTTATTTATTTTTGATACAGAGAGAGACAGAGCATGAGAGGGGGAGGGGCAGAGAAAGAAGGAGACACAGAACCGGAAGCAGGCTCCAGGCTCTGAGCTAGCTGTCAGCACAGAGCCTGATGCGGGGCTCAAACCCACGAACGTGAGATCTGACCTGAGTCGAAGCCGGAGGCTTAACCGACTGAGCCACCCAGGTGCCCCTCAGTTGGTACTTTTAATAAAATGCTAATGTACAAATCGTGCGGTATACACTGAAAGCTTGATGAAATCCAAGCTTTGTTATCTGACAAAAATGAAAACAAAAACACTGCCTTATCCCTTTTAGGCTTGGGGCTGAGAAACTGTCTCATGAGAGAATGCTAACTCTACAGGAGGATGACTGGGTCACTTTGGGCTTTGTTTTTTCACAGAGCTTCTATGCTGATGCAATCTACTTAGCTCAGGAAATATTCTCTGGAACTTGGCTTTAAAAGAGAAGGCAGAACCATCAAGCTTAGGAAAATCACAACATTTTGTCACTCACTCTCCAGGTCTTAAAAATTACTTTAAAAAATGATATCTCTCCTTCTTGTTATAATAATTACCAGCAATGATTATAAATGGCTGCTAAAATTATCAGATGATGAGCTGATAGGGTACTTCGTAATGGATGGATCAGGATAAATGAGGTGCCTAGAGCTGACTAACCACTTTTACCATCACATAAAGGGAGATTAACATCCAGAGGTCCTCTTGATGAATACGATACATATGTTACTACCTACAAAGTAGTCTTGTCCACAAAAAGAACAAACAAACAAAAGAAAAGAAGAAAGAAAGAAAATTAAACCCATTCAAGCCCTTCATTACCAGTTTACATCAAATACAGAGAACATCAGAACATGTTACATAACACCACAGGGATGCAATGTGACAAATCCAGAATGCTGGCGTTCCACAGAACAAATGATGTTAGGTTCTTCAACAAATATATTTTAGTAGGGGCAGGGGTGGGAGGAAGAAGGGAAGAAAGAAGAGGGCATCTCTAAGTTAAATGAGACATACGAGGGATCCTGGGTGGCTCAGTCAGTTAAGTGTCCAACTTCAGCTCAGGTCATATAATCTTGTGGTCTGTGGGTTTGACCCCCCGCATTGGGCTCTGTGCTGACAGCTCAGAGCCTGGAGCCTGCTTCAGATTCTGTGTCTCCCTCTCTTTCTCCTCCTCTCCTGCTCACGTTCTCTCTTTCTCCCTCTTCCTCTCTCTCTCAAAAATAAACATATTAAAAAAGTTAAATACGACATAAGAGATGTATCAAACAGTGCAGATATTGCTTAGATGCTATCTCAAACAAACCATTACTAAAAATAACCACTTAGGAGCAGGAAAAATTGAAGCATTGATTGTATATATGATACTAGAGAATCATCGTTTTTAAAGTGTGAGAATGGTAAGATTTTTTACAGATCCTTACCTTTCAGAAACCCATACTAAAATATATGTATATGAAATGAGGTGATGTCTGGGATTGGCTTCAAAATGAAGGACTGGGGGCCAGGGCGCAGAAGAGGGCAGGGGTATGAATGAAATACGTAAGATTGGCCCTGAGTTACGATTGTTGAAACTGGGTCATGGGTGTGTAGAGGTTCTTTGTGCCTCCTGTTCTACTCTTGTACATATTTGATATTATCCATAATAATAAATATTTTTAAATTAGTGGGAAAAGGCAACAGAATTGCAACAGGAACACTTTCTTATGTCTAACAGCAGCTTGACCATGGAATAGCTGTACTTGTTAATGTGAAATTTTTTATTTGAATTGTGAAGTTCATATTTTGGCCTTGCCCTACAAGTTGTCTTCAGTTCCTTATATTTTCTAGACTTGCAATGCCATACTAACAGAAAAGAAAAAATAAAGAAAAATATTTTTTCAGGTATAACCTAGTGTAGTCATTGGATTAAAAAAAATATTCATTATGACTTTTTACAAAGACTATAACCCAAGTATGTTTAAAAAGTAAAGTAAACCACAGAACTAAAAGCAACTTACCCTCCTATAATACTAGAAAGGTCAACACTGTTAACTTACCCCTTTTAATATACATGTGTTGTCTCCAGAAACTCAAGAGACATTACCTAGTGCATATGAATTCAGATCAATGTTGCTAGTAAACTCTTTAAAAACTATCTGAAATACTGAAACAGCATTAGTTTTTTTTGTTTTTTTTTTTTTTTGCAAATTTAAGCGTAAAGAAGCCATTTGGAATCACGCCAAAAGCTAATTACATTTTGGGAGGCTAGTGGAGCTGGCTGTAATCAGCAACTCAAGTCTTTCTTTTAACTCACTGACTATGAATTACATTTTAAATGAATCACCTTGTTTATTTCTGCTAAAATTTTAAAAATGAAATAATCTGTTGAGTATCTCTGCCCTGCTGGGTTCTTTTTTTAAAGCAGGAGCAAAACCAAAATGAATTATTCACCAATTTTCTACCATGCACTCTGCTAACAGGGGGAAAGCCGCTAGAATATCTTGCCAACAAAATGGATGGGATACACAGGGGTTCAGCTTGAACAATTTAGTCATGTAGTTGCATCGACGAGCTAGGAAACACGTGAAAGGGAAGAAAAGGCTTTCGGGGAACTGGCATATATCAAATGGCACCAAAGGAAACTGGATGGCCCTGAAAATCTAAATCTTCATTTTCATCGAGAAAAAAAATGAGAGTGTTTTAAGGGCAAAAACATGCCTAGATTCTGTTCTTTGCCTTTGAAAAAACCTTCTTTGCTAAGAAATAACATGAGCCTAACATAATTCTTTGTTCCAGGAAGATGCCTATGAGAGGTACAGATGAAAAAATCATGAATTGCAAGCAGAAATATACAGCACTTGCTTGTTTTATATAAAAAATGTTCCTGCTCCAAGGATCCTTCTTTCTCATTCACCAAAAAAGTCCTTCCATTATTTCATAAATACAAGACACTGGGTCTGCTGTACACACACTGGGTCCTCCTGGGAGGAGCGCTGGCCAGCACTGCCAATACACCAGTCTCGGTACAAACCACCTTTCCCACCACAGTGGAGCCCCTCATCACCCAGATTGTCTCTAGCCCTTAGGTTTTGGTGACCTGTCCTACCCATCCCTACACTGTCCCCAATTTCCAACTCTTAAATTACCACTGATGCTTCAATAGGGCCTCCACAGTCTTGTTGTGCCCCAGCACTAACAACAGCCCTTTTTCAGGCATAACCTGCTTAGTATTATTATTAGCATCTTCTTCTCCTACCTATTACCTTCTCCAGAACTAGCCAAAGAAAGCTATTTTTTGTACTATCCTTTTTCTGTAGACAGGACATCCTCACTAGGATTCAATAAATGTTGAGTAATTACTCTGTGCACTTTTCTAAGTGCTGAAGGGTAAGAAGATCTAGTCCCTTACCCTCCAAAAGAGCACGTTCAGCACTGGTGGTAAGAACACATACACACATTACATGGGTTAATTGTGAAACAGAAAGATACAGTTTCAGTGGAGTTCTAAGAAATGAGAGATTAATGAAAAACAAAGGATTAATGACATCCTACGGGGGGCCTGGGTGGCTCAGTATGTTAAGCATGAAACTTCGGCTTAGGTCATGACCTTTCAGTTCGTGGGTTCAAGCCCTGCATCAGGCTATGTGCTGACAGTTCAGAGACTGGAGCCTGCTTGGGATTCTGCATCTCTCTCTCTGCCCCTCCCCCACTCATGCTCTGTTTGTCTCTCAAAAATAACATTAAAAAAAACTTTTTTTAATGACATCCTAGAATCTATGGAGAATTTAAATAAGGGGAAAGATGAGAAATAGAGAGCCCAGGCAGAGCCACCAAATGGCTTGAGATTGTAAATGAACATGACACTTTCTGAGGACAGTTAAGAATTTGGGCCTCCTGGGTGGCTCAGTCAGGTAAGTGTTGGGACTTCTGCTCAAATCATGATCTCACAGTTATGGGTTCGAGCCTTGTATCACACTCTGTGCTCACAGCTCAGAGCCTGGAGTCTGCTTGGGATTCTGTGTCTCCCTCTCTGACCCTTCCCCACTTGGGAGCATGCACTCTCTCTCTCTCTCTCTCAAAAATAAATATTAAAAATCTCTTAAGAATATGGGTCACACTAAAGTACAGAATTTAAAATGTATAATATAAAAAATTATAAAATGATCCTGGCTAAAATGTCTGAAATGAAAAATATCACGTCAGTGTTGGGGGACGAGGTGGAGAAATTGGAACTACTGTAAACTGATGAAGCCACTTTGGAGAACTGCAGGGAGTTTCATGAAAGCCCAATAATAAATGCATGGATGATCTAGCAAGTCTACTCCTGAGTTCATACCCAAAAGCACTGCAGACAGATGTTGACCAAAAGGCGTTTACAACATTGCTTGCAACTCATCTTAACAGCCCCAAACCAGAGATTATCAGATGTCCACCTACATACGCTGTTATATACCCATTCAAAGGAAATCTACTCAGCAACAAGAATGAGTGCAACAATAGGAATGAATGCTGTAACGCAGAACAAAATATAGAACAAAAACAGAAGACACCAAAGAAAAGGAAATCAAGGAAAATCATCTATAGTTAAGGACAGAGTGACTGGAAGCAGGACCTGACCCCCAGGACACAAGGCTGGGGCAGAAGCCACAAGGCAACCCCAGCTACATGGAGTGTAGAAGGTGGTCTGTCCCCTCATCCCCTTGATCCTCTGTAACAGCAGCGTAGAAGGTGCCAGGACCTTCCAGGCATTCCAGGACCAAAGCCCAGCAACAGTACCACTCAATACTCGTTACTTCAGCACCTGGGACGAGAGACAGCAGGCCCGTTTCTGAACAGTGAATCAGAAAAGAGGTCCAAATGACTCACATCTTCTTGTGTTTCATTTTTAAAGTTCTGCTGGATTTAAGAACCAGTGGTCTAATCAAACCAGCTCAATTTAAGGTAGGGTTATTTTTTAAATTCCTATAAGAATCTAAAGACAGGCAAGTAAGAAAGAGTAAAAAACAAAACAAAACAAAACAAAACAAAACACACACACACAAAAAAAACCCCAGGCTTCTCACAAACCCAGACCAAGTGCATGCGGGAAGGCAGGGCAGCAACCCTGCCCCGCTTTGGACCACAGCCTGCTCCGGACTGAGGCTGGAGCATGGTCACGAGGGCGGCCCCCTCTCCTTCTCTCCTGTCCTCACACACTTACCACTATGGTCTTCACGGCTCTCTCTCAGGTGTCCAGGTCCCGAGAGCAGTGCCTGTCAACTCTCCTCACCCTCTGGAACCAACTCTTACAGGCCATTGAACTCCGGCCCCTGCTGACCCTGCAGGTCCCAGTGAGGAGGTCACATCCTCCAACAAACCTTCCCTGTCACAGCCTGCTGCGAGGCCAGGTGCTCCCACGTCCTGCTCACGCTGCCCTCCCACACCCTCCCTGTGCTGCCCAGTCACCACCCGTTCATGAACCTGTCTTCTCACCAGAGCCGGAGCTCCTGGGCCCAGGGCTGTGTCTCATGCGCAGCTATTTCTCCTGCACCTAGCTCTTCAAATGGATGGATTCTGCGGGTTTTAAAATAAATTAACCTGATATAAAATAATACCTAAAAATCTGAAAATATTCCCATTTTATACTTTTGGTTTCGGCCTGAGGCAACCACACAGTTTTATATGGTCCTACAAAAGATACCTGCTGGGTTTCTAGCTGACCAGGTGTGCAGCCAAAGGGCGCAAACTGGAGACTCCGCTTTTGTGTGGCCCCGCCCCCTCAGCACGTGGCTCGTGGCGCACGGGCAAATAGTGAGGAATGCGTGACTGAAGATACCTCCTCTCAGATGCCACAGAAGCATCATTAAAAAGCCATGCCAGCCTTACATTCTCTTATTTTACATTAAACTCCCATGAATATAGTTTGAGAACTCATGTTACCATGGATAAACGATACGGTGAATCTGAAATGTCATGAAGTTTCTCTGACCATTTTAATGTGCCATTAATACACTTATTAGCAGAGACAGCTTCGTCAGAATACAAAAAATGTATTTCAACATGTAAAACTGTCAGCAACAACTTCTCACCCGTGTATCTATTAAAAAGAAGTAAATAACACCTTCTGCAAAATAAATACTTGGTTCATTTCTTGCCTAAGGTCTGTTTCTCTCTGTAAAGCATTTAACAAACATTTTTATTTCAAACTAAAATACTTTCTCTCATCGAGCGCAGGTTTGGATTCCACTGAAAACATGTGCTAACTGGTCACTATGCCGCAGGCATGGCGTTCCAGATTTCCACACAAGAATCCTGTTGGTATACTTATGAACCACATCCAATAGCATTAAAAATCCCTTAAACATACATGGCATTTTCTAGTTCATAAAGTATTTGCATATAAAAACTAGCTGATCCCAACACAATCTCTATGACGTGGGTATTACCCTGTTTTTTGAGGTTGGGAAATAGCCTAACAGAGGCTGGGACTTGTTCCGTGTCCTGCAGCAAACCCAAAGCAGAGCCCATACTCAGGACACTGTTCCCCGACTCCCCGCGGAACTCTCCCCTGCAGCACAGTCTTCCATTAGCACATCTTCATTAATGTGCATAACAGAGAGGAAATATAATGGACCAAATACTGCTGTTTCATGGAGAAGAGCCACCTGACTGATCTCTTCAGCAGTGAAGCCCAGAGGAACTTCAGTTTTTATGTAATACAAACAAACAAACAAACAAACAAAACTTGAGCTTTTAGTTAAAGCAGGGCTGACAAAAACATAAAACCAGTATGTGAGCCCCATTACAGCACAGTAAACAGATGACTGCACTGATATAAATGTTTGTCAGAGCATCACACAGCGAGAAATAGAATCCTTACATAAAAAGCTGAGGCTTGGCATTTTATTCGTTATGAAAAGCAAGTTTTGTCTTTATGTTCCAACCTTAGGAAAAAGAAGAGAATTGTTTCTTCAATTTTTATCAGCTTCTCGGGGATTTAAGATGATAATGGAAACACTACGTAGATTTATTTTTTAAGTTTATTTATTTATTTTGAAAGAGAGAGAGTTTGAGTGAGGTGGGGGAGAAAGAGAGGAAGAGAGGATTCCAAGCAGGCTCTGACACAGGGCTTGAACTCACAAACCGTGAGATCATGACACAAGCTGAGATCAAGAGTCGGATGCCCAAAGGCTTATATAGTTTTTTGGATCATTTTTAAATGTTTATTTATTTACTCATGAGAGAGAGATAAGGGGGAGAGAGAGAGAGAGTATAGGTCGGGGAGAGAGAGAAACAGAAGGAGACAGCAAATCTGAAGCAGGCTCCAAGCTGTCAGCACAGGGCCGGATGCAGGGCTCAAACTCACGAACCGTGAGATCATGACAGAAGCTGAAGTTGGACACTTAACTAACTGAGCCACCCAAGAGCCCTTATTTGGTTTTCTTTAGGAAGTAAAGTATTAATAAGTGATCCAGACGAGCAATTTCCAACAACTGATTCCCAGAGGTGACACAGGCGACCTCCATGAGCTGCCCCTTCTGGCTCCCACTCTTTCCTCTTCCTTGTATTTCTCCTCTTCGTTCCTAGAGTCCAAGACAAATTACGTCAACTACCATTACGTAGTTCCATTTCACTTGGGAAAACTACTCTTGATGCCTTGATAACCTCTTTCATCCCTAAAAAGTTACTATCTTTTTTAAAATATTTTTTTTAATGTTTACTTATCTTTGAGAGACAGAGAGACACGAGTGGGAGAGGGGCAGAAAGAGAGGGAGACACAGAATCTGAAGCAGGATCCAGGCTCTGAACTGTCAGCACAGAGCCTGACGTGGGGCTCAAACCCACAAACTGTGAGATCATGACCTGAGCTGAGGTTGGCCACTCAACTGATTGAGCCACCCAGGCGCCCCCTAAAAAGCAACTTTCTATGAATGTAATACAAAGTCCATAATGGAGACAACAGTCCCCTTGCAGAGAGAACTCTTTAGCCACAGAGGACACAGTTTACACCTGAGGGCTTAAAAAAAAATGAACACATCTGCCTCCAGATCTACTTAATCTGCTGGTCAAATCAAGACTCTCTTACCCAATTGATTCTTTCAGAATTTCTGTGACATGAATTAGAAATCTTTGTTTTTAACTTACTTCTCCGAGTCATTCTGATATTCACACTAGTTTGGTGATCACTGTTTGAAATATCAGAATGACTTCAGTTCATTTAAAAAAAACACACATAGGAGGGACCTCCTAACACAAGGCCCTGCTAATTGCTAAAGCAAGAACAGAGCAGCTCATTTTACATAGCTCACCTGAAACACACAATGCATTTTAAAATGATAATTTAAAATATAATTTGATTTGTTCAGAGTTTATTATGAAATAGCCCTTACATTAGGGAGAGCTATACAGATTAGGAAGACATAGTGCCCTAAGACTGTAACAATCAAAACCTAAGGTTTTGTTTGTGCCTATTTGAAACTATCAACTGAAAATGGAAAGAGGAAAAGAAGCTTCTTTAGAAAGAAGATGGTGAGTTCTACCTTCATCTTATTATTTTGTATCTTGATGTTTTCTTACAAAGTAACACAAACCTTTGTCTATGTTTCTGAACAGCAGAAATACATCTATCCACTTAAGTAGATATATTCTACTTGCTTATCCAGGACCACATCTCATGAAAATACATGATGCTGATAGGGGGCCTTTATACTCTTTCACTGAAAATCCTATTTTATCTATTTTCCTGGATTTGAAAGACAACCATTTATAACAATATAAAGGCAATACTTCTTCCATCAAGTATACATGGCTTTATATCCTGTCCCCTTCCAATATGTCGATGGAAAACCAATTACAAGGCAGGAGCCACCAAGAGGGGCCTTAATAGTGGATCATTAAGTTATTTCTTCTGCAGGCTCCAGCTCCATGCAGAAGCCATACTTAACTCAGGCTTTTGTTCTTATTTTTAATCCAAGATTTACAAGACCGAATGTTGAAGTATCACATTTCTAAAGAGACTTACATAAACAGAGGAGTAAATCCTGGGCTAAAGGACAATTCTGTGATAAAACAAGTTGCATATAAACCTCTTCCATCGTTTCTCAAATGCAAGTGCACTGAAAGCCACTGAAGCGGAATCTTTGGGCATTGAACCCTAGAATTGATACTTCAGTGTGATTCCCAAGTGCCTTGGAGACACATGCAGGTTTGTCAACCCAGCTGGAGTGAAATCATAAGGCCCTGGAGAGCTGCAATCAGGGCACAATTTTTGGTGGTAATTTATATGAAGCATCATAAGTGCCCATGGCCTTGGGTTCTCAAGTACAATTTTTCAGATGGGACTCAAATTCTAAGTTATTCTTCACACTCAGAGGTGGAACACAGTACAAATCCTCCCACCATTCAGAATCAGCTGAGTTGGCAGACTGGAAGAAACCACCCGCATGAGGCAGAGGAAGGCCGTGGAGTGTGGAGTGGGGGCTCCACACGCTACTTATTCCCTGCCCGCCCACCCGTCCTTTGTCCCCTCAGACCAAGAGACCCAGTGCTGGTTCTAGGCCAGCACGGCCCAAGGGAAATAAAATAAAAGCACACATCATTTCAAATTTTCTACGAGCTACATCAAACAAAGGAAAATCAAACATGATAAATAGTAATATATTGTTTCAATGAATATACTCAAAATATCATTTCGACACGTAATCAATATAAAACTTAGATTTTAACTTCTTTTTTTCTTACAGGATTTCATCTCCAAAATCTCACGTAGACTTTATCTATATCCACAGCACATTTCACTCCTGATTAGCTACATCTGAAGTGTTCAGTAGCCTCACGGGACCCGTGCCTCCTGTAGTGGCCAGAGCAGAGCTAGACAATCATGCGGGCCCTCAGCCCCATCCTTCACCTCTCCCATACTCGACTTTTCCTTGATTTTATCTGTTTAATTCAGGATTCCTGCTATAAACCCGTGACTCAATCCGTGGCTCTAGCCACTGTCTACTCTCAAATCCAGTCACAAAACTTTCCAGCCTCAAATTTCCCAAATCACAAACTTGGTATGTATTTTCATTTTCATTTTTATTTCTTGCCCCTCTGTTTTAGGACATGTCTTTGTTTCTACTCATTCTCTTTCACCCCTGGTAAAAACTTCTGATCTGGCCTTGTTCCCACTGAAATTCCATGTGGGATGGGAGAGACGGAGGAATTTGGACATATGAAGGCAAAATTTTCTGAACTATAAAATATTTTAAAAAGTCAGTGTAAGAGTCACCTTAAGGTGGCGACCGAGCAGCCATTTCTCTAGGGGCTGGAGGAGAACACGTGCACAGACGACCCCCGCCCCTCACCTGCAGACCTGGGATGTCCTGCCCCATTTGGAAGCAGCCAATCATGAAGCTCCAGCTTCCCATCACCCTGACAGACGAGGCAACCTATTCCATCCCCCTACGTCCCTGAAATGCCCTTATTTGATAATCTGCCCTCCCAAAATCAAACCCAGAACCCCCTCACCCATAAAACTTCCCGCCCATTGCCTATCAGGCGCAACCTCCCCGACTCCCCATTCCCCGGGTCATGGGACCTCGCCCGGGGAATCGCAGATCCCAATAAAGGCTTTCTTGGCTCCATAACTTAGTCTCTTTCCTCCCATTTCTGCCTCCATCTATTAAATCTTACAGTCACAGCTACAGCCAAGCTTCCGAGACATTCTAAGAGCAAGAACCGTGAAAGCACAAGAGGTTAAGTAGGAGAGCCAAGCTGACAAAACAGGAGGGGACAGAGGGCCCCACAGAGAGAGTTCCCTTAGACACTCCTGGCTAAGGGCTTCACCACCTCACTAGAGAAGGGGCTGAGAATTAATGCCGGAGCCACCATGCTGTATTTGTATTGTTGTATTGTGTGTAATCGTGCAAATTAACCAGATACCCACAGCATAAATCCCATCATTCTCAAGGAAACATTTTGTTGCTTTTAAGAAGTTATAAGTAAACAAACCCTTACAGATATTTTTGAAGACAGTGGGGGAGGCTGCCACTGATAATTACAACCACACCTCTCGTGTTCCTGGAGGGGAGTGGCAGGTATGAGACAACTTTCCCAGAAGACATCTCCACTAGGCTCACTCTTTTCACCGGGCCCTACAACCAGGATCACCATTCATCCATTCAACAATATGCTCAAGACTTATTTTGTGCCAGGCTCCAAGGTGAAGCCTAGTTAGAGAATGAAATAATGCTGAGTCACCAAGGCAGCCCTTGCTCACAAAGCTCTGAGCAAAACTATTCAGAACCCCAAGTCTGCTTTCATAACACTCTCCTATCCAACTTCCTGATAATCTACTTCTGTGAAATGGTCACCTCTCTTCTTGAATGGAAGACACCAGCCCTGAAGTCACCCAGCCACCTACCCTAGACCTGTTCCTCTGACGAATGCTCCCACTGCAAAGCGGCCAGGCTCCAGGCTCCCTCCCGCTCCTAACTCAACACGTCAGCTCCTAAATGTCAAGAAAAGAGCAATCTTACTAAAGCGGTTCACACTTGCGTAGAAATAACTAAGTGTAGAGGTTATGGAGGTGGGTGGGCAGTCACTATGAGTTTTATATCAGGGACACCTTTCTGCAAGAGCTAGCACTTACGTGAGCCTTCATGAATGGGCTGGGCTTAGACTAGGAAACAGATGTCATAGGTAGACAGACAATGGATGGAGGGTGTGTGAGGGCCGCATGATTCTGAGGTGTTCTGTTCTAGTGGTTCAGGAAACATGCTTGAGAATCTTTATTGATACGTGATTATGGGGGAGGGCGAGGGTAGGAAACATGTTATTAACATGTTCTTTATTTTTGTTGTTACTTCTTTCTTTTCTTTTTCTTTCTCTCTTTTTTAAGAAAATACCATTATAGGTTATATCAGACACAAAACTATGTACTCATTAAGTCCGTTTAATTCTCTTTCCCCCGAGTACCTAGGAGACTCTATTTCCCAGTACCTCTGCAGTTAGCTGGGGCACAGGTGCTGTGAGTCTCTTGAAGCTGAAATGATACTGATGAGGTGTATGGCTAAAAGAATGCTTAATAATATTAAGGAATTATTGGCAATAATTTTAGGATATCATTAAGCTTTGCTGGTTATATTGTTAAAAAGACATTCTATTGCTATGGTATGAATGTTTGCGCGTCCTCCCACCCTGCCCCCAAGTAATGTGTTGAAACCTAATGTCATGGTCTTAGGAGGTGGGGCCTTTGGGAGCTGATTATGTCATAAGGGTAGAGTCCCTAAAAATAAAATTAGTGCCATGGAGTGCCTGGGTGGTTCAGTCAATTAAGTGTCTGACTCTTGATTGTGTCTCAGGTCATAATCTCATGGTTTGTGAGACAGAGCTGCATATCAGGCTCTATACTGGCAGCACAGAGCCACTTGGGACCCTCTCTCTCCCTTACTCTTTTTCAATCTCTTTTTCTCTCCTTCTCTGCCCTCCCTTACTTGTGTGTACACTTTCTCGCTCACAATAAATAAATAACCACTAAAAAAAAAAAAGAAATAAGATTAGTGCCCTCATAAAAGCCACACCACAGAGCTCCGTCACCTCTTCCACTATGAGCAAACACAGTGGGAAGGAGAAGCCTAGGAACCAGGAAGAGGGCTCTCACCAGAATATGATCATGCTAGCGCCTTGATCTTGGACTTCCAGCCTCCGGGACTGAGAGAAATACATTTCTTTTGTTTAAAAGCCACCCAGTCTATGGGATTTTGTTAGAGCAGTCTGAATAGACTAAAATATTTGTTTCAGAGACACTACACACTGAAATAATGATAACTGAATTGACATTATATGTGAGACTGGCCTCAGAACTGTTTGGTGATGACTGGAGAAAATGATAGGTGGCAGGTGGGGGGGGGTTGATGAACAAGGCTGAACACAGTTGATAAACGCTGAACCTGGGTGATGGGAACAAACATGGGAGTTCATTATAACAGTCTTTATCTACTGTTACGTATTTGAAAATTTCCATGTAAGATGTATGGGACCCTCCAATTTTCTCTTCCTCTGCCTACACTGACATAGTCATTCCTGATGGTGGGACTCTACAATGGAAGTAGTTTAGAACCCAGGGGCAGCTCTAGGAAGAGAGCTTCCCTACAGAGTGGCAGAATCCACAGCTATCTTCCTGTGACCAAACACTAAACCTTCTCAAGAAAGCCATTTCTATTTTGGAACTTGCTATTATATTAGTATATGTGATTTTAGAGATGACTTAGTCTGAGAAGGCCTATGTAGTCGAGGGTTCTGTAAGAAATTATTAGAAATTTGGAGGAAGGAAGAAAAGAATAGGAAATAGTAGGCAAGAGGTAGGGCTAATAATAAATAATAAATAACTAAGACCAGAGACTTGATGAAAAAAGTCAGTTAATGAGAACTCCCCAGGGGAGGAGTAGCTGAAGGATTCTGTCATACAATCATGTCTACTTTAATTATTTGTGTATGATTTTACAATACAATATGTCCCCACATTTCAGTAAAGTCTCTTATATGCAAATGCCTTACATAAGTGGTACTTCAGGGGATATTAGGGTGAAAGGTCTATGATCTGTATCTTGGCTGGCACGAGACCAGGAAATGAGAATGGCCATGGGCAATAAAACATGGGTGAAGTGAGTAGTTTAGCAGGAAAATGAAAATGAAATGGGAAATGCCCATGAAAATATAAGGTTCTTGGGAAGAATTAAATATCAGGACAAGGTAACAGACACTGAGCATCGGAAAAGATTGGAGCCAATTTTCTTTAAATTTCAAAAAAGAAAATTCAACATGATACTGGGGTTCCATATTCACATGCATTTTTAAACATGTTGTTGCATTCTATGGGTCATTCTCATGATGAGGCAGTTATTCTGAGATGGTTTAAGATAAAATAAGTAAGACTACTTTTTCCATATTGGAGTGTACAAAGGCATATCCAGCCAAAAATGTCTTAATGCCAAAAATGTCTTAATGCCAAAAAGCAAGGTGATGATTATAGACCAATTTCCCTGATGAACATAGATGCAAAAATTCTCAACAGGATATTAGCCAACCAAATCCAACACTACATTAAAAAAATATTCACCACTACCAAGTGGAATTTATACCTGGGATTCAGGGCTAGTTCAATATCTGCAAAACAATCAGTGTGATCCATCACATCATAAAAGAAAGGACAAGAACCACATGATCTTCTCAACAGATGCAGAAAAAGCATTTGACAAAATACAGCATCCTTTCTTGATAAAAACCTTAAGAAAGCAGGGATAAAAGGATCACACCTTGAGATCATCAACCCATATATGAAAGACCCAACGCTAATATCATCCTCAATGGGGAAAACTGAAAGCTTTCCCCCTAAGATCAGGAACACGACAGGGATGTCCACTCTTGCCACTGTTATTCAACATAATATTGCAAGTCTTAGTTTCAGCAATCAGACAACAAAGAAATAAAAGGCATCCAAATTGACCAGGAAGAGGTCAAACTTTTACTCTTTGCAGATGACATGATACTCTCTCTCTATGGAAAACCCAAAGATCCCACCAAAAAATTGCTAGAACTGATCTAGGAATTCAGCAATAGCAATATTGCAGGATATAAAATCAATGTACAAAAATTGGTTGCATTCCTATACACCAACAATGAAGCAACAGAAAGAGAAATCAAGGAATTGATCCCTGAACCAAAACCCACAAAATACCTAAGAACAAATCTAACCAAAAAGGTGAAAAATCTATACACTGAAAACTATTGAAAGCTTATGAAAGAAATTGAAGAAGGCACCAAAAAAAAAAGGAAAAATACTCCATTACTCCATGCTTCTGGATAGGAAGAACAAATATTGTTAAAGTGTCAATACTACCCAAAGCAATCTACATATTCAATGCAATCCCTATCAAAATAACACCAGCATTCTTCACAGAGCTAGAACAAACAGTCCTAAAATTTGTATGGAACCAGAAAAGACCCCAAATAGCCAAAGCAATCTTGAAATAGAAAACCAAAGCTGGAGGCATCACGATCCCAGACTTCAAGTTGTATTACAAAGCTGTAATCATCCAGACAGTATGGTACTGGCACAAGAGCAGACACTCAGATCAAGGGAACAGAATAGAGAACCTCAAAATAGACCCACAAACATATGGCCAATTAATCTTTGACAAAACAGGAAAGAATATCCAATGGAATAAAGACAGTTTCTACAGCAAGTGGTGCTGGGAAAACTGGACAGTGGCATGCAGAAAAATGACCTGGACCACTTTCTTACACCATACACAAAAATAAACTGAAAATGGATGAAAGACAAGAAGCCATCAGCATCCTTGAGGAAAAAGCAGGCAAAATCCTCTTTGACCTTGGCTGCTGCAAGTTGTTACTCAACACATCTCTGGAGGCAAGGGAAACAAAAGCAAAAGCGAACCATTGGGACCTCATCAAAATAAAAAGCTTCTGCACAGCAAAGGAAACAGTCAGCAAAACTAAAAGGCAACTGACAGAATGGGAGAAGATATTTACAAACAACATATCAGGTAAAGGGTTAGTATCCAAAATCTATAAAGAACTTAACACCCCAAAAACAAATAATCCAAGGAAGAAATGGGCAGAAGACACTTCTCCAAAGAAGACACCCAGATGGCCAACCAACACATGAAAAAATGTTCATCACTCATCATCAGGGAAATACGAATCAAAACCACAATGAGATACCACCTCACATGCGTGAGAATGCCTAACATTAACAGCTCAGGCAACAACAGATGTTGGCAAGGATGCAGAAAAAGAGGATCTCTTTTGCACTGCTGGTGGGAATGCAAACTGGTGCAGCCACTCTGGAAAACAGTAGGGAGGTTCCTCAAAAAATTAAAAATAGAACTCCCCTATGTCCCAGCAATTGCACTACTAGGTATTTATCCAAGGGATACAGGGATGCTGATTCAAAGGGGCACATGCACCCCAATGTTTATAGCAATACTATCAACAATAGCCAAATTATGGAAAAAGCCCAAATGTTCATCGATAGATGAATGGATAAAGAAGATGTAGTATTACTTGGCAATCAAAAAGAATGAAATCTTGCCATTTGCAACTATGTGCATGGAACTAGAGGGTATTATGCTAAGCGAAATTAGTCAGAGAAAGAAAAATATCTTATGACTTCACTCATATGAGGACTTTAAGATACAAAACAGATGAACATAAGGAACGGGAAGCAAAAATAACATAAAAACAGGGAGGGGGACAAAAACATAAGAGACTCGTAAATATGGAGAACAAACAGAATTATTGGAGGGGTTGTGGGAGGGGAGATGGGCTAAAAAGCTAAGGGACATTAAGGAATCTTCTGAAATCATTGCACTATATACTATATGCTAATTAACTTGGATGTAAATTAAATAATAAATTTTTTTAAAAGCAAGGCAAGGATATATCTAGAGATGGTGGCTTGAAGTGGCCATTAGAGACAGAATGGTAAATATAGGTATCATGTTCATAGACGCAGCAGACATATGAGAGTAGATTTCATCATCTCTTCATCCATTATATAATAGTTATTGTGGCTCTGCCCTGGGCTTAGCACTGGCTAATATGCTGGAGATCCAAAAGAATATGAGATGGTCTCCGCCCTTGAGAAACTTACATTTAAGTGGGAAATAGAAATTAGTAAATAGACCATAATAATAAAGTAAAAAAATATATCAAAAATAGTAAATAGAAAAAAAATATATCACCAAGATTTGGAGGTAAGAAGGTTCTGGCAAGATCTGGAATCAACAACGGCTGAAGGAAAGGGCATTATAGGACTGGAAAAGCAACATGTACAAAGGCTCTGAGGTAAAAGGCAGAGCCGCATTTAGGCAACTGAAGCAAGTTAGGATGGTTAGTGTCTCAGGTTAGGGAGGAAGGCAGTGGGGTATCAAGAGATGAGCCTGAAGAGAACAGCCCTGGCCAAATTCCTTACTTCTTATTCTAAGTGTACAGAAAACCACTGGCCTTTTAAATAGCAGGCCAGTGAGAAATATCACCTGGAAATAGTGTGGAAGATGGATCTGAGGAGAGCAAACTGTGGGCAGAGAGACAAGTTAGGAGGGTTTCAGTAATACAGGAAAGAGAGACCACAAGTACTTAAAGTGGTAGCAGCAGGGGTGGATGTAAGTAAGAAATTCTAGCAACATTAAGATCAAAGGGACAGGTCTATGTGACTGCTTAGAGGTGAGAAATGATAGGAAAGAAGTAGTCAGTCATGATTACTAGGTTATTTGGCTTGGACAGTTGTGCCTGGGGGAACTTCCTTGTCAAGAGAAAACTGTGTAATCAAACTACAGTATCTCCTCCATTCTTTAAATTCGTATGCTTTTCTTCTCAGGCCTAAAGTAGAAACATTCAACTGATGTCATTCAACTGATCCACACAATCTCAATTAACTATGGGTTGAAAAAGTTATTGATCAGTCACACAGAATTTTTGACAGCTAACACAATCTGAATGTTTGGGTTAAAATGGAATGATGAAAAATTAAGGGTCTTACTGCCAGCATAACATGATAAGGATGATCCTCCAAGTCTTTATCGATTTACCCTGTGATCTGACATGCCCAATAATCAAGTATAAGAAGTCGAATTCTAGGGGCGCCTGGGTGGCTCAGTCGGTTAAGCGGCCGACTTCAGCTCAGGTCACGATCTCACAGTTCGTAGGTTCGAGCTCCACATCAGGCTTTGTGCTGACAGCTCAGAGCCTGGAGCCTGCTTCCGATTCTGTGTCTCCCTCTGTCTGACCCTCCCCCACTCATGCTCTGTCTCTCTCTCTCTCTCTCAAAAATAAATTTACAAAAAGATTTTAAAAAAAGTCAATTCTAAGTGGCTTCCAAACTGCTGTTAACATAAACTGTACCAAAGTATGATTTTAAAAATATTTTTTACAACCTTAATCCTCATGCAAATACACAGTGAAAATGAAGGTTTATATAACTTTTTAATAGGGGAACTAGAAATTTGATAAACCCAGTTTAAAAGAAAATTTGAGTTAGGCAAAACCTTCTTAGATATAAGCACAAGGAACAAAAACAAAATAGACTGAATTTCATCAAATTTAAAAACATTTGTGCTCAAAAGGACACCATCAAGAAAATGAAACAAAACCCACAGAAAGTAGTAAATGTTTATAAATCACATATCTGATAAGAAATCTGTATCTACATGGACTGAAGGGGGAGGGGGAAGGAGGGAAGGGGGTGACGGTCATGGTGGGGGGCACTTGTGGGGAGAAGCACTGAGTGTTATATGGAATCCAATTTGAAAATAAACTATTAAAAAAATAAATCTATATCTAGAATACATAGAATACATACTATTACAGCTTAGTAATAAAGACTCAATAATAAAATAATAAAATGCCTCAATAATAAAAATAATTAGGGGAGGAGCCAAGATGGCGGAGAGGAAGGGAGCTCTGTAAACTCCGTCCGCACCATTTATCAAACTGAGAGAGATATTACGCTTATCTGCAAGAGCGGAAGGAGAAAATACGAACTCCAGAAAGAATAGAACTTCAAAGATACCTGAGTGAGTGGGGGCGAACGGGGGAGAACTGAAAACGGGCCAGCCCGGGACGGGCAGGGGAGGTAAGATTCCCCAGCCCAAACTGAG
>PISW01010494.1:0-49200 GCA_004023785.1 Mungos mungo | reverse complement strand
GGGGGGGGGGGGGGGGGGGGCGTCCAGCGCCCAACCCCGGACCCCGTGCCTGGCCCTGGGGGAGCAGCGCAGGGAAGGGGCGAGACCCAAGGAAAAGGAGGGCAGCCCCCAAGCCCCGTAACCGGAGTTCGGCGGAGAGATTTGATCCTAAAGGCGGCGGGGAGCCCCGGAAGGGTTTAGACAGGTGCCTGCCGAGGTCAGAGTTTGGGAACCCAGCCCCAGCCGCGAGAAAGGCTTTGAGCCCAGCCCTCCGCCGGCGGGGACGGGCGGGGGCTTGAGCGGAAATCAGCCTTCGCTTCTGGCCCCTGGGGTTGGGGATCCCTTTGTCACGGCCGCCTGCCTTCGCCACGCTGGAAACCGTAATCCCGCGTGGAGAAGGGACACGGGGCTCAGGGAGGTGAGAGACCAGGAGCGGCACCCAGACTGTCCCGCTGCAGAGCACGGGCTCTTGGCCGCCACCAGCCACTCTGTGCGCAGGGAAGAGGGAAGGAGGGAGGTGTCCCCGCTCGGGCTCCTGTCCGCCCTGGGAGCTGGCTGCCCGACGCCCTGCGCCCTGCGGACCTCTGTCACCTCCCGGCCACCCCTCAGTCCGCCCGCTGCCATTTCTCCACTGCAATCACACCCGGGGGCCCAGGAGCTGGGAAAGGTGACACCGGTGTTTGTGGCCCTCCCCACGGAGCCATTCGGCCTGCTGGGCCCCGGGGGGGGGGGCGGTGGCCTCAGCACACGAGCACCCCACTGGGGACAGCCGTGGTGCCCCAACCTTGGACCTTCTGGGGGGCCAGGTTCTGTCTTTGGTTTGGAGGCAGAGGAGGCGGAGGGTGAATCAGACCCTCCTCGGTCGGGCGGCCGGGTCGCGGCCACCTGCTTGTTCTCCAGTCAGCCGGCCCGGAGGGGCTCAGGGTGCTTTTTGTTAAGTGTCTCCCATGGCGTTAATGAGAGGGAGAGAGAGACAGGAAGAGGGACGTGTTCTGAAGACCTCTTAGGACTTCCTCATCCCCCACAGCCGAGAGTCCAGGACACACGGGGGTAGGTGCCGGCTGGGGGGGGGGGAGGTATTGTAGAGATTTTCTCTGTAAGAACTTGAAAGCCCGGTCTGGACAATTCAACCTCTTGGCCCCTGGGCAGGGCTCAGCTCTCTTGACACCATGGCCAGGGCAAAGAGGAGGCATGGAGCTTCCCGGCTGCGTTTCCATGGTCCGTTTGCCTTCTGGTCTCCCCAGGGACTGAGAGGTCCTCTCTGTGCCCACAGTGCCTGGACAGGTAGAGAGCCCCCATCATAGGAGGTGTGCAAGCCAGAGATGCCACCAATGGAGATGATTTGAGGGTCCTTAAGGGGGACCCTCCCTGCCAGTGCCAGCTCAAGCATCTGCGAGGGGAACGTGAGCAGGTACAGACCCCGCACGCTCAGGAGGTGGCGGCCAGATGTGACCCGCTTCTCTGCTTCCTCTTCCTTTCTCTGTCGTGATTGGTCCCTGTTCCTTCTACCACCGCATTCCTCTGGCCTGTGATTGGTCGATACATATGGCCCCCATGGTGACAGCTGAGATGTGAAGGGAAGTGGGCTGGGAGCCGCTTCCCTTCCTGACCACAAATGTAAAGGCCACGTAAGGAAAAAAGAAAGGGCTTTTCTCTTCCTCCACCTCCCTACCTGGGATGTGGATGTGATGTCCAGTCACAGGCAGCCTCGGAGCAGAATGTGGCAGCAGAATCCACGCCAGGGGATGCTTGCCCAGATTTCCCCTTACAGGATGTTCACAACTCCTGTTCGTTCGGGTCCCCAGTGGTCTTCAGACTTGCAGCCACACACATTCCTAACGTGCCCAGCCAGGGTCTGCTTGAACCCAGTGATGCGCCCACCACCTCCTCCCTGTGCGCCTCACAGCCGGAGCCCCCGGGAAGGGGTGCTGGGGGCCAGGACGCCGGGGTAAGGGTGGGGAGGGAGAGAGTGGAAAAGCGGGTTGTGTGGAGATGGGGCCTGCTGGGGAATGAACCCACCCCGAGGCCCATCAGTGGTCTGAAGGCGGGGGCAGGCTGTCCTCCAGCGACAGTGCCCACAGCGGCACCGGGCCGACAAGGTCACACGACCGCCGAGGGGGCGTCGGCATCAGCTCAGGGCCCCCCCCCCACCCCACCTTGGGCTGATTCCCAGACACTCACAGCCACCACGCGCCTAGACAGCTGGGCCCGGAGCCCCGAGGGCAGGCCGGCCAAGGAGACACAGGTGCTGGGAGCTGGAGCCAGGCCGGCACCAGGGTCTCGGCCAGAGGCCCCAGGACTCCCCGAGGGAGCCCTCTGCTCGGTGCCCCAGGCAGCCCGTGAAGGAGGCCGCATCACAGGCGTTTCTGTGAAGTTAGAACTGTGCTAAGTCAACACGTTTGCTGCTGATGGAGAAGATTCGCCGCAGGGCGGCCCGGTGCTCTGAGCGCTCCTCCGTGCAGGGCTTTGTGTGGTCTGGTCCGTGTCTGCCCCAGGGGCACCCCTGCCGAGGTGGATTCAAGGCACAGGGACGTCCTGGACCCCCTCCCCCCAGCTCGGCGTCCGAAGGAGGGGGGTCGGGGGACACTCCTGAGCCCAGGAGCACGGGTGCCCCCCCCCCCCGTGCCCCCAGGATCAGAGCTCCTCCTCCTCCTCAGCTTCCTGAAGACAATGTCCAAGCGCCTCTCGTGCAGACGCCCTCCCAGCTGGCAGGAATCGAAACACAGGGACAAAAGAATCCCATCCTTCCTGGCTGTGGACTCTATCGAACGCCTTTTGCTGCATTGATTTTTCAAGACACAAATAGTGTGTGCGAGCTATTTCCAGGAATGCATGAAGAAGGGACAACTTATTTAAATCATCTCTCTTGGCTGAACCCTGCAGGGGGGAGGAGGGTGGCTGGGGACCCGCTGCGGAGCGCTGGCTCAGGCCCAGACCCTGTGAGCCCCGTTTATCGCCTTGAAGCAAACACTTCCTTCCAGACAGGGCCAGGCACCCGGCCAACGAGCCCGACGTGTCCAGTAAATCAAGGCCAAGGCGGGGAAGTGAGGCCGGGGCGGCCCAGAGAGAAGGCTGGCCTCGGAGAGGGGGGCCGGAAGGAGCCTCTTTGTGGCAGTATCACGATCCCAGCGTTCCAGGGAACCCACACGGTGGAGGAGGGCGAGGGAACCAGCGAGGCAGGGAGGGACGGGGAGGGAACTGGGATGGGGGAAGGACGAAGGACAGAGCGGAAAACAGTCCCCGCAGACCTCCCAGGGTCCGTAGCTCTGGTCACTCTGTCCTGTGCAGCATCCCTGAGAGGAATCAAGCTCAGCCCTCATCCTCGGCCCAGACAAGAGCTAAGACCGCTCCGTGTGGCCAGGGCCCTGATGGAGGAAGGCACGAAGAAGATGGCTGAAGCAGCTTGGGCAATCCAGAAATGCTTCCTGGTGGAGGTGACAGCCATGTTGTCAAAAAGACAGCTATTAACCAGGTAAAGGGACTCAGGAGGAGAGGAAGGAATGTTCCAGGCTGAGACTCTAGAGACCAGAGGGTCTGCAAGATGCTCAGTGTACTGACGGGGGCTGAGGGGCTGGGGGGGGGCGGATTGAGGCCGGAGGCCAGGGGTACCCGGGGCCCAGCCTTCCTAGGATGTGAGCTTCCTCCTGGCAGCAGCGGGGAGCCACCTGCAGGTGGTGAAGAGGAACTACCGGATTGCAGGGGCCTGTTCTGGACACGGCGGGGAATCAGGAAAGCCATTTGGCTGATGGGAAACCCAAGTATCCCCTTTATTGGTGGGCAGGTTGGTTTGGGAGAATGTGGCTTCCCTCTGCGGGCCACGGGGTCTCCAGACACGGAGCCCCAGGCCTCCCCAGTGTGGGCGCCCAGAGAAGAAAGGGGGTCCCTGCCAGCCGACCTCCTGCGTTCGTTCTCTTCCTCTGAGCAGGGGGAGGGAGGCTGGCCAGGTTATGCGGGAGTCCGCTCCCCCAGGGAGGGACACATCCGGAGGGTGGCATGGGCTGTTCCGTCCCCGCAGCGCTGGCGAGGCTGGGCTGAGGAGGTTTGGGAGGACAGAGGGACGTAGTAGGGGCAGGGTCTGTCCCACTGTGCCTGCAGCTCATGCGTGGTCAAGAGCCAGAACTGGCCCCGGCCACCATGGAGCCCAGGGCTGTGTGTTAGAGCCCAGGAAACCGGAGCCTGGAGAGAAATAGATCTTGTTCCTGGTCGCACAGCGAGTTGGGACAGGGGCCAACCAAGAATGCAGGTCCCGACTACCCGCTCAGCTCTGTCCCCTACTGTACTTTCTACCCATGGCGTCCCTGAGGATCTGCACACTCTGGATCTCTGTGCACGCGGCGGGGACACTGCCAACATTGGGAGAAGGTCGTCAGCACAAATCCTGGTATGTAAAAACCAGGTGCCATCAGCCTCCGCCTGAACCGCTTTCACAGATCGGGCACAAGGGGCCGGCCTCAGAGGACCAGGCGGCCTGACCGGCGATCCTTGGCTCCAAAAGTATCCCTGCATCCCGAACTCTGTGCAGAACCCCGGCCCTGCGAGATGCCCTGGGAAGCAGGCCGCGGACTTGCCAGCCGCTGGCTGGGAGCCGGTGCTGCGGGAGGACGCCCCGCCCAGAGGCAGAGGCCCGCCCAGTACCAGGCAGGGTTCCCCAGAGGGACAGAGGCAGTGGGATATACAGAGATTACACACCTAGGAGGGGATTTAGTGTAGGAATCCGCTCACGAGGTCATGGAGGCCGAGAAGCCCCCCGACCCTCCATCTGCAAGGCGGAGACCCAGGAGGGCCAAAGGGTCCTCGGGTAGAGTCCGAGGTTCGAGAGCCGGGAGCTCTGGGGGCGGGAGAAGGTGGATGTCTCCGCCCAGGCACAGAGAGCAAGCCCGCCCCTCCCTCCCCCTCCGTGGAGGCGGACTGGGGGTGCCCCCCACACTGGGGAGCTCAGACCTGCTTCCTTCTGTCCACCGCTAAATGCTGACCTGTTCCGGAGCCCCCCCCCGCACACGCACAGCCAGAGACAGCGCCCCGCACCCAGGGCCCCGCCCAGAAGACGCACGAAACTGACCATCACGAGGTTCGGGCTCGTCAACCGACAATGACAGCTGTTTACTGTGGGCTGAGCGCCTGCCTGCCACGTCCCTGCGGCCGGTACGCTCCTGGCCCCCTGAGGGGCTCGGCGCATGACTGAATGAATTAACCGCAACAACTGTGTAAAGTCTCGGCGGGTTCTCCTCTCCCTGTTTCGCAGATGGGGAAACTGAGTCCTGAGAGTCAAGAGTCTGCACCGTGGCAGAGGGGACACTGGAAGCCATGCTCCCTTCCACCAAGACCCCTGCCCCTTCTGAGAGCACGTCCTGTGGGGGCAGAAACACACGCCCACCCTTCCAGGCCCGTCTCCTCACTGGCTTCCCCACACCTGCCCCGCGTGCGCACATGCTCTTCCTTCCGGAACCTTCTCTGTCTGTTTCCTCCCTTCCCACCATAGGGATGGCAGCCTGCACTTGGACTGCCCGTTCCCATAGTTGTTCCCCAAAGACAGTGGCCTTTCAAGTCAAGCGTGCGTCCTGAACAACCTGGTGTTGGCATTCACAGCACATGGCAAAGGATAAGAGATTCGGGGCCACCCTTGAGGGCGAGCAGGGGGGACCCCACGAGACCAGCCGTCGGGAGAGAGGTAAGGGGAGGAGCAGCAGGAAGAGACAGTGCCAGGAGCTCTGAAGGGAACGCAGCGCCTTCCTGTGGGTGCTCGGCGGCAGTCCTGAAGCGGTTACTCCGGGCGGGCCCTGAGCAGCGCCGGATGCCCACAATCGAAATGTCGGGCAACAGCGGGCGTTGGCGAGGGTGTGGAGCAACCAGAAGCTCCTTGCACTGCCAGTGGGCACGTAAGTGGCGCGGCTGCTCTGAAAAGCAGTCAGGGGGTGCCTCCCCTGTAAAACAGAGTTCCTGTCGACCCAGCAATTCTGCTCCCGGGGGAGTGCCCGGAGAAGTGCCAGTGCGTCCGCATGAAGACATGCACATGATCGTTTATCGCAGCCGGATTCACAATAGCAAAATGTGGACACAACCCAAGTGTCCGTTGAGCGGCGAATGGAAAAACACATGGGCTAGATCCACACGATAGAATATAATGGAATATTCTCAGCCATGAAAAAGAATGAAATAGTGATACCTGCTACAAAACGGATGAATCTTTAAAACATCCTGCCAAATGAAGGAAGCCAGTCACAAAAAAACGGAATATTAGGGGCGCCTGGGTGGCTCAGCCGGTTCGGCAGCCGACTTTGGCTCAGGTCGTGATCTCATGGTCTGTGAGTTCGAGCCTCAGGTCAGGCTCTGTGGTGACAGCTCAGAGCCTGGAGCCTGCTTCCAATTCTGTGTCTCTTTCTCTCTCCGCCCCTCCCCTGCTTGCTCTCTGTCTCTCTCTTTCAAAAATAATAAACATTAAAATTTTTTCTTAAAAAGACAGAATATTGTATGGTCCCGTTTATATGAAATGTCCCGGATAGAAAAATCAATAGAGATGAGACGTAGTTTAGTGGATGGCAGGAGCTGGGGGCGACAGCTGTTGGGGGGTTTCTCCTGGGGGTGATGCAAATGTTCTAAAACTAATTATAGTCATGGTGGTACACATCTCTGAACATCCTAAGTCCTACAGAAGGATATAGTTAAAAGAGTGAATTGCCTGGTGTGTGAATCATATCTCAATAAAATTGTTTGAGAAAAAAAATTTAAGGGCAAAGGAAAGGTAAATTATTGACTTTACCCTCTACTTTAAAAAACTGAACAAATGCAAAGCCAAAATAAGCAGCAGAAAAGAAAGAATCAGAGTGGAAGTCAGTGAGATAGAAAACAGAAAACAACACAGAAAAACTGTAAAATAATAAACTGGTCCTTTGAGAAGGCTGATAGAACTTGTAAACCCTAGTTAGACTGGCCTGGAAAAAATAAGATGGAGAAGGTACAAAACAGAGAGCATGAGTGGAAGAGAGGGCAGAGACAGAAGGCGAGAGATAGACCCTGACGTGGGACTTGAACCTGTAATACCCAAGATTTCTTTATCGTCCCCAAAAACCAGAGACCGCCAGGGAGACCGAGTCACGCATGCAAAAGCAAAGGGCTTTATTACGGGCTTAGGCTCGCCGGGGCCTGGGCTCGGGCTCACAGACTTTACCGGCGTGGTGGATCCACGCTGAGAGCCCTGAACAAAGGGGGGGCAGGGCTTTTGTGAGTTTGGGAAGGGGGAGTTACAGGAAATGGTGACACAGGTACAGTGATCCTATTACTGACAGCAGGTTTATCCAATTACAACATTTAGAGTGTTAACCAATTAGAGAGACCCAGGACCCAGGACCCTGAGTAGGGTGTAACCAGCCTTAAGCAATCAGTGATTACCCAGAGCTTCTATTTCCAGGCCCGCCCTTCGGAATGTGAAGGGTGTTCCAAGGGTGGGCCCTCCTGCCCTGGGCAGTGTGTGCGTCCTCACAAACCCACAAACTGTGAGATCGTGACCTGAGCCGAAACCCAGACTCAGACACTTAGCCGACTGAGCCCCCCAGACGCCCCCAAACCATCTGTTGTTTTCAGCCGACTGTGGGAGCTTCCTCGGTCCGTACAGAGTACCATGAACTCGCTCAAACAACGGGGATCTGTGGCCTCATTGCTCTGGGGGCTAGAGCCCCGAGATCAAGGTGTCACAGGCCTGGTTCCTGGGGTTGAGAGGGGGCATCTGCTCCTGCCTCTCCCCCAGGCCCTGGGGCTTGCCGGCCTGGTTGGCACTTCCCCGCGTGTGGGACGTGTCACCTGGTCTCTGCCTCCTCTGTGTCCAAATGTCCCCGGTCTATAAGGACGCGTGTCAGGTTGGACGGGGCCCACCCAGCTGACCTCATTTAAACCTGATTACTCTGGAAGACCCTCCCTTCACATCAAGTCACACTCATCAGGGGAGGGGCAGGGAGAGGGAGACCGTGGATCCAATGTGGGCTCTGTGCCGACAGCAGTGAGCCTGACGCGGGGCTCAAACTCACGAACTGTGAGATCACGACCTGAGATGAAGCTGGACACTCGACCGACGGAGCCCCAGGTGCCCCAAGGTGACGTTCTGAGGTCCTGGGGCTTAAGATTTCAACATCTAAATTTTGAGGGCACCCAGTTGAATTTATAACACCTGTTCAAGGTTCAGGACCTGGGTGTTTTTTTTTTCTCTCATGCTAATTGTAGATTTACTATGTAAATGTGCCATAAATTTTATCTATCTCGTTGGGTTATTTTTAAAAAAATTTTTAATGTTTATTTCTTTTTGAGAGAAAGAGACACAGAGTGTGAGCTGGAAAGGGGCAGAGAAAGAGGGAGACACAGAATTGGAAGCAGGCTCCAGGCTCCGAGCTGTCAGCACAGAGCCCGACACGGGGCTCGAACCCATGAACTGCAAGATCATGACCTGAGCTGAAGTCAGCTGCTTCCCCAACTGAGCCACCCAAGCGCCCCCCATCTTGTTTTTGTGAGAAGTATTGAAATTCGTTGGTCTTGTATTGCTAGGTAGAAGGAATTAAGAGTGCCCGAGCAAGAGGTCTCCAAGAGGCTTAATTTGCTTCCTTCCCTGATGATCTGCGGGGTTTTCCTAAGCACCCCATTCCTGCTTCCAGCAAAATGTTTCCAAATCCATCCCAGGTGGTTTTTTTACGTTATTCATTTGTTAAATTGCGGTTGAATATCCACGACACAAAATCGCCGCGTCAGCCATCTTTAGCTGCCCAAGTCAGCGGGGTTAAGCACATTCACCGTGCCGGCCAGCCGCCACCACCCTCTGCTCTCCGGAACCTTCCAAACAGAAACCCTGTCCCCGCTCTCTCCTTGCCGGGCCCCTCGGACTCGGCCTCGGTCTCCCTGGATGTGCCTGTTCTGGCGTTTCCCGCACAGGAGGCACACGGGACCTGCCCCGGTGTCGTCTGGGTTCTCTCCCGGGCACCGTGTTTCCAAGGCTCGCGCACGTCCTGGCAGGTGTCGACGTCTCCGGCCTGGTCGGGGCGGAGTGACGCCGCGGGCCCCTCCGTCCGGGAAGGCTGCCTCTGCCCAATGGGGCTGTTAGCAACGTGAGCGTCCAGACAGACGTCCCTTGGCGTGCCTGCTCTCGTTCCTTCAGGTGCGACTTCTCGTCCCAGAAGCGTTTCACTTCCACAGACCTTTAGGACCACGGACTCGGATCTCACCTGACTGACAAGCTGGTAGGAACCGGATCGCTCCCCCGGGGGTTTCTAGTGGGAAACTCGGTTGTTCGCTGCAGGGAGGGGCCAGGCCGGGGTCCGGCTTCCTCCCGGGGCCCCTCGCGCAGCCACCGCGGACCCTGCCAGGGGTGGGGACAGAGCCCTGGACGCAGTCCAGGGCGGTGGGGAGAATCTCCCTGCGGCAGGCCAGCTCGGTGTGGGACAGAGCGAGGACTTGCTCAGCTCCCCGCGTGTGGGCTGGAAGAGAGTCAGCGGGAGAGCATGGGGACAGGCCCCTGGGGTGACAGGTGGCGGCAAACCTCACAGCGGGGGGTCCGACGGGCATTGTATTTGAACAGCGATGTGATGCTGGGATGGAGGCTCCCGGAGCCAGAACATGTGCGTGCGCGTGCACACCTGCACACACATACGCAGGCGCGCACACACGTGTGCGGACACACGGTCAGCTCGGGCTCACGCGTGGGCCCGGGCCTCTCTTCCAGGTTAGGGGGAAATGGCCGCGGTGTACTTACTCGAGAACCCTGTGTGCTGGAAGGAGTGTGAGGTCAGGAGGGCAAGATCCCGGGTCCTGGGCTCAGCGCAGCCCCCTCCCCTGCCCCTGGGTCACAGGGAACCGTCCAGAGGCACTGGAGTGACAACAGCCCGTGGTAAGTGACAGAAGACGCACTCAGAGCAACTTTAGCAACTGAGCTGATCCGTCCTTGGTCCCTCAGGCAGAGATGGGTGCTGATGTGCCCCAGGAGAGAAGAAAGGGCTTCCGGAGAGAGGATGTAGGTGCTGGGACAGGGGCTCGGGCCCTCGGACCTCCCTCCCTGCTTGTCTCTACTGGTCAGCCAGCAGCGAGGCTCCCTCTGGGGCGTGGCGGGCAGGGCCACAGGGCTCCAGACGCCCGTCTCCGTGCGTGGGGACCCTGGCAGGGAGAGACCCGCTTACCCCAGCTTCTATATAGCATGTCCAGGGAAGGATCTGATTGGCCCTGCATGGGTCACATGCCCTGTCCTTGGACCAATCAGTTTTTGCCAAAGGGTGGGATCCTATAAAAGGCCTGGGTCACAGACTAAGGCAGGTGGGGGGTGGGGCCCAGTCTGTCCCAAGAAGCGAATCACAACACCTGCCAGGAAGTTCAAACAAACACAAAATCAAAACAGTTACAAAACAAAACGGCCACGGTGGCTGCATGTTTCGATGAGGGAAGATATGTGACCCCCTAAGAAGAGCCCCTGGCACATAGTAGGTTCTGGAATCAGGGCTGCTGTCCTCACCGAGAGCAGGCGAACACGAGTTCCTTCCCCCACATCGCCGCCACCTCCACCACCTTAAAAACCACTTTAAAGCATTAGGCGTGTTTTTATAGCCCGATTTTTCAGAAAGAGGATCTGGACTGAAGTGTGTTTGCTTCGTTCCCAGAGGCCGCCTGTTCCAGAAACAGAGCTGGGCACTGGCAGCCGTGACACCACGCGGGGCCTCTCAGATGCTGTTTGCGGCACGGTGGGTGCGAGCAGATGGGGCGCAGCCCGGCAGGAGGCCGGGGAGGCCTGGGGGGCTTGGATGGGCTCCCCCTGGGGCCGGCCCTGGCCAGGCTCCAGCTTCTCTGTTGCCTCAGGGCCCTGGCTTTGTTTCTGAAAGCAACGTCTTCCGCTTTGGAAACTCCCTCTGGAGAAGCGAACGCCTCTGAGTTTCCGCACCCGAGGGAGAACCGTCCATCTGTGAAGCAGCTAGGGCTTTGATCCAGCCACAGAGAGGGACAGCACTCCGATCTCGTCACCAACGGACTCCCCAGAGGCCTTCCCCGCTCGTCCGCTGGGCGGGGCCTGCGCTGAGCGCCAGGGGCTGTCATGGGCCCTCAGAGCAGCAGTGGCCTGATCTGGGACCCTGTCCCGCCCCATGGAGCTTGCACTCGAAGCGTAAGGCCCCCTGGAAAACAAGATGGACGAGAGACGGATCCACAGCGGGGTGGCCAGGGGAGGTGCAGGGGGGAGGCCAGAGTCGAACAGCGGGAAGGAGCAGGCTGACCCAGCCACCCAGCTTGCAGCCCCCCTGCACAGACATCCCTAAGGGATTGCTGCGGTGTGGCCTTCCCCCGCTCCCACTCCACGGTCTGCTGTAGGACGCTGCTGTGACGGAGGGTGGCCCTCGGTGAGGGGGGCCGCCCGGTGCGGAGGGCTGAGCCGCAGGGGAAGGAGTCCGGCCGCGCAGAGCCCCCAGGGGAGCCGCGCACTGTGCACCCCAGGACTTTTGCACGCAGGGAAGTTAGTTTCCACGGGTCCGGCGCTGCAGGCTGGCTCACTGATCCGGGAGGGCCTGGGGATCCGGGTCCTGACGGCCGGCCCGGGCTGCCCGTGGCAGGGGAAGGGGCAGGAGGCTCTCAGGCACCCCAGCCTCAGACGCCGCTCCCGGGAGCCCCGCTGCTCTCCAGCACTGCCGGTGGGAAGGCGCCCCCCGCACCGTCCAGCGCCAGCGTGTCACCGTCCCCTGGACACCGTTATCGGCGGCCACCGCGGCACTGTCACCACTGCAGGTCATCCTGGGGGATGGCAGCCAAGCCACGCGCTTCCCACGAGACCACGGGTGTCCTCGGCCTCATCACTCAGGGGAGAGAGCCACTTCGGCCCTGCTCACTGCGGTCCCGCAGGGTCACGGCCATCACCCCCGAGATGGCTCCAGGTCTGGGTTTGTGATCAACCCAAGCAGAGTCCGGGGGGACGAAGGGCACAGGGACTCAGCTTCCTACCCAGGACTGGGGAGAGAGCCGCGGAAGGAGGGGGAAGGCCGATGCCTGAGCCACCCGAGGCTCCGCACCTCCCAGGGCCTCCAAGATCATCTTTATTTCTCTAACGAGAAACCGTCCCTCCTGCAGGTCCTCATCCGCGGCGCTTTTCATGGTCCAGTTTTCCGGCTGATGATGGATTCGACCAACACACAGGAGGGTCGGAAATGCATGGGCCCCTGGCGAACAGCGTCATCAGCCTTAGATTCAAATGCTCTCTCGTCCCCACGGGCTCTGTAAGAAGCTCTCCCCAGGATTCGAGGGGCTCACCTACCCCTCCCCGCTCCTTCCCTGTCCTATGGCCAAGCCAACACCACCGACTCCCGTCTGGGCGGGAAGCGAAGACCACCCACGCGGCCACCCAGCCTCACGTGGTCCGAAAACCACAGGTGTCTTTACAGTGTTCTCCGGGAAGTGCTGGAGTTGAGGGCACGTTCCCCGGGCAAACTGTGGGGCTCTTTATGCGCAAAGTTCTTTCACCTTGAACATCTGTGGCCCCTTCTGGCGGCTGGTGGCGTGTTCTTACCAAGCACATCCCTCCTGCTCAGAGCCGGTGTGCGAGGGAGGGGCAGTGTGAAATCTGCGGCCGGAGGTCAGGTACCTCAGCCAGGCAAGCCTCTTGGCCTGGGAACCCCAGTTTCCTCTGGGTGGAGGGTTCAGCCACCAAGACAAAGGAACAATCAAAAGTGGGCCAAGAATGAGGCACGATGATGAAAAAGGGAACAAGGTGTATGATTAATCCATTCTGTGTGCTGAGATCCAAGACATGATCAAAGATGGGGCGCCTGGGGGCTCAGTCGGCTAAACGTCCCACTTCGGCTCAGGTCATGATCTCGTGGTTCATGGGTTCAAGCCCCGCGTTGGGTGCTGTGCTGACAGCTCAGAGCCTGGAGCCTGCTTCCGATTCTGTGTCTCCCTCTCTCTCTCTCTGCCCCTCCCCTGCTCACACACTCTCTCAAAAATAAATAAACATTAAAAAACATAATCACGGAAGCCCAGACACAAACGGTCGCCTCGTGGGTTTGTGCCGCGGCTCAGTGCACCGGGCTGGGCTCTCCATCCCGGGTGCCGGCAGGCTGGGCTCCTGGGGGCTCCTCCGCTTGCTGGTGGGGTCGGCTCCTGGCAACAGCAGGTCTGAGGTCCTCATGCCCTTGCTGGCCGGCAGCTGCGGGCCTCCCTCTGCTCCTCGAGGCCATCCCCTGGCCTTGTCCCTCGCACATCCCCTCTGTCACCGCAGCAGTGGCCGTCGGCCCGCCCCCATGCTCTGAGGCTCCGAGGCGTTGCCAGCTGGGGCAGCCCCTCGGCTTATAAAGGGCTCACCAAAGCCACGCCCACCGGACACTCCGCTAAGGCCGACCCCCCTGGGGCTTCCGTTACACCTGCCAAGTGCCTTCAGAGAAGCATCTAGAATCGTGTTGGATCGGATCTCCAGAATGTGGGGACCTGGGGGCTCATCTTTAGAGTTCTGTCTACTATACCCATTATTACCATTTTTTATTGGCTAATTTGAGTTGGATAAAAGGATGAAAATCCATGTCCCTGCTGAGGCACAATAATCAAATAATAATAAAATAACAACAACAAGGCAGCTGGTGGCCGCTCACACGGGTGCAGGGCCCGGCTGCACTTCTGACGGTCACATCAAAGTTGAGGTTAGTTGAGAGAACTATGCAAAAGCTCTGCCTTTTTCTGGCTTTGTGACCTTGAGCAAGTCACCTGACCTGAATGGGCTCCGTCTCCCCATCACCCGCCATCTCGTGGGCTGCAGAAGGACATCTGCCCAGAGCCTGGCACCCTGGCACCCACGGGCACTTGGCTATTATGAGGATCGCGCTCATGGCACACACGCTGTCAGGCCGTCTGCAAGACCTTCTCCTGACACATCTTCTTAAATGTCACAAATGTCACCCATTTTTGCTGGGGTGCCATGCAGGGTATGGCTTCCTTTTCCTGCATCCCTGGTTGGGCCACCCGTGACCTTTGCCAAAAATGTGTTCTGCGGGCTGACCCAGGAGTCTCCCCAGACAAGCAGCTTCCTCTCCGTGTGGAGGGGACTTGCACTGAGGTGAGGAAGACATCCAGGAACCACCGGAGTTGGATCCCAAGAGCAGTGGCATGACCCAAGCTCCCTTTTGGAGCAGTTCCCAATGTGGCCACAAGGTGGCAGCACAGGCAGGCTTCTGTTCAGGGAAATTCCGCGGGGCAGGACACGGACGGGGGTGGGGGGCCGGGCATGGCTTCCTGGCAGGCCTTGACCAGCTGGTGGTTCGGTCTCCGGTGTCGCATCGCCTCTGCGACAACCCGTGCTTGTCTCTGTCTCAGGACACAGTGGCTGTAACTCTCTGTTGGTTGCCCTCATTCTGCACTGTAAGCTATTTAGGATGCCCATCTGATTCCTTCTGAGTTTGAAGAAGCTAGGAAATGAATATTTGTATCTCTTTTATTTTTTTAAATTTTTTTGTGTTCTTTATTTTTGAGAGACAGAGAGAGAAACAGCGCAAGCAGGGGAGGGTCAGAGAGAGAGGGAGACACAGAATTGGAAGCAGGCTCCAGGCTCTGAGCTAGTTGTCAGCACAGAGCCTGACGTGGGGCTCGAACCCATGAACCGTGAGATCATGACCTGAGCCGAAGCCGGACTCTCAACCGACTGAGTCACCCAGGCGCCCCATACGTGTCTTTTTCACAGTTGGGATTGTTCTAGTATGGTCCAAATAAGGTCCACACACCCATTTAATTATGCTTTTAAGCTTTTATCCTCAACAGTCCTACTTCTTTTTCTTTTCCCCTCCAGCCCCTTAATTAATTAATAAACTGGGTCATCTTTCCATAGCTGAATTTGGCTGTTTGCCTCTCCCTGCAGGTGTCACGGGCTTGGGCAAAGTGCACACAGTCATCCAGCATTCCCAATGCTTTTAACGGGAGCAAAGAACAGGGGCTTGGTCCTCACAGTGTGACATGCAGGCAACACTCCACCTGGGAGACCCCAGGTCCCGCCCTCCATCTTAGGGGGTGCCACAGGCTCCAGCCTTCCCTCTTGGCAGACAGGATTGCGGGCTAGGAGCGCTGGAGCAGGAGCTGAGCCTGGGCTCCTGGGGGCCCCAGGCTGGAAGGACAGCAGCCAAGGGGTGTAAGAAAAGTCGCACCTCCGCTTCAGGGCATGAGATAAAGTACCAACGGCCTTTGTCAGATTAATGAAAATGTTTGGATTTATGAGATTTAGCTGAGTCCCCAAAGTAGTTCTAGGTGTTGTTCTTATTGTTATAATTTGTTTTATCCCGAGAAAAGCGAAGGTGATAGCAAAGTGCAATGAAAACCGGCATACACGCGTATCTCTATCCTCCACCGTCCACTGGTAACGCTGTCACATCCGCCTCACGGGTTCCCGCACCTGCCCCACCAGGTGTCCCGGACTAAGAAGAAGTCCTAGCCAGCCCGCCCCCGGTCCTGCCCTCCATCCCCACCACGAGTCCGCAAACCGCGGGGTTTACTGCGACCCTCAGGTCCTCGCAGGTGCACAGGCTGCGCCCCCGCCCACAATCGACAGGTGTGTAACCTACACCTGAGGCTCAAGAGGCCCGCACCGCGCAGCCCGCCCCCAGAGCGAAGGGCAGCGGAAGCGCGGAAGGACTCGCGGGACAAACGTCTCCAGGGCTTGAGCACCGCACTTCCGGCGCCCCGCCCCCCGAAGCATCTTCCCCATTGGTTCTGCCCTGGACCACGCCCCGCCAGCGAGCTTCCCCTCCCTCCGATCCTTCACCTTTCACCCCCTCACCTCCTGCGGCTCCGGAAAGCGTAAGACCCCGCCCACCGAGAGGGGAAGCGGAGAAGTGAGGGAAGTGCTCAGCAATGACCCACAATTATTGGTTGGTATTTTATGTCCATCAGAAGAGAAACGGTTACGGACTGGCTGAAGGGAAATAGTTGGGCGGGGAAGCAGGCATAGCTTCTACGCGAGTGGCCAGGCCTCCGAGGGGGCGGGCCAGCGGCGTCTGCGCACGCCTGATGCGTGCGCAGTGACGGCGGCGGCGGCGGCAGTCATGGCGGCTCGGTGCGTGAGGGTGGCGCGGCGCAGCCTCCCGGCTTTGGCACTGTGTCTCAGGTACGGGGCGCTCTGCTGCGGGTGGCCGAGTAGGGGCGTGGTGCCCAGTGCCACTCCTGCGCGGGCGGAGGCCGCGCGGCCGGGCCTGCCCGGCTCCGTCCGGCCCGGGAGCTGGGCGTGTTGGGCCGGCGGCTCGCCGACGCGGCGCTCCGACCACGCGCGCAGGGCCTGAGCCTCGGCCGGGCTTCCGGCGCTGCCCCCGGGCCCTGAGGGCCGGGGCTCGGGCCCCGCGCCGGACGCCGGGTCGCCAGCAGTACGGGGCGCGCGTGCCCGGGCCGCGGCAGGCCGGGGCCCCCGGAGGCGCTCGCGAAGTTCGGAGGCGGTTCCCGGGCTTTTTCCACTCGGGCCCGAATTCCTTCCCCACCTCCGCCTTTTCCGGAGTCTCAGGTCGCACGTGCCTCAAAGGCCGCTCCGCCGTGGAGCGAGGAATGTACTCGGACAGGCGCCTGACTCCACAGTGACGGTCTCAAGAGGCGGTGCGGTCGCCCAGTTTATCATTGCTGTTACTATATGTGTATTTACTTTGAGAGAGCGCGCACGCGCGGGAGGGGCTGAGACTCCCGAGCAGGAGCCTTGCAGGGCCGGAGGCGGGGCTCGATCCCACCAACCTTGAGATCCGGACGTGAGCGGAAGTCAGGAGTGGGGAGGTTAAATGACTGAGCCACCCAAGGGCCCTGCGTGCTCTTCTTTTTATGCTGCCGCCGCTGTTTCTTCAGTCTTACATCATAAGTTAGTGTGAGAAGAATTTAGCGTCGTCTTTGCTGCAGGAGCGGCTCAGAACCTAGTTATTTACAGAGGAGCTGCTCTGGGCCAGTAGAGACCGGGCAGAGCGAGGTCTGGACTTTCCTGGAGGAGCCTGCTCACGCGCAGGGAGGACCCGCGAGTGGGCCGAGATTACCTGCCAGGGACGTGGACGAGGGGGTTGGCCAGCCTGAGAAGTTCTAGAAAACAGAACAGGAGCAAAGGCAGTGACCCACCCGGATTACCTGAGTGAAAAGGCTTATTTGACTTTGCTTAGGTCGTTTGTGGTTTTGTGACTGAATTAATGGCCAGGAAAGCGATCAGCAAAGGAGCATTAATTTCTGTCCTTGAACTTCCTCCGTGGAGAGAGGCTTGAATGGGGGAGCGAGAGGGGAGCTGCCCTCGCGGCCCTTCTCCGTGAGGCTCAGTCTCGCTCTCAGGAAAACCGGTGGGGCCGGGACTCGGCCCTGTCGCTTCCCTGCCACTTGCTCCCAGACCCTCTGTGGGCCGTGGAGCGGCGCTGAAGGGCGCAGTGACTGTCCCCCGCGGGGAGCAGCACGACTGGAGCGTGAGACCACCCCCCACGGCACTGTGTGCAGGTCTGGGCGGTGCGCCCCTGGTGACCGTGGGTCCTTCTCTTCCCCTCGGGGCTGAGACACGGGGTCACGCACAGGCCGTGTCCCTGCAGAGAGGGCTTCGCGTCTCCTACCACCTGGTGCGGCGGCCACGTGTCCCAGAGGAGAGCCGGGCGTGGTGTCTGGTGGCTGCACAGTGTCCCCGCTGTGGTAGCACCGGTTTGTCCAGCGACCTCCCCTCTGACGAGCGTTCTGTTTCCGGCCGGTCGCTGTCCCGTGCTGCCCCGAACATCGTGTACATGTGTCCTGTGTGCAGACAGCACTCTCGCTCACGGAGGCAGCTTACTTTGATCCGGGAAGAAGGGTGACAACAGTTTATTTTCAGATTGAACCAAATTAAGAAGGGCTCTTGGCAGAAATCGGAGTTTTAAGGCCATTCTGTCATTCGTTAGAAACTTTGTGACCTTGGACTTATCACTTAACCTTTTTCTTGTGGGGGGCGGGGGTCAGGCTGGATAAGATCTGAAGTCACTTCTGCTACTCGTTTCCAAGCTCTTCGTTTCCCCCTGCGTATCCCCCCCCCTTTCCTAGCTCCAGGCCAGACTCCTCCCAGAACCTTTCCTGGTCCTCTCTCCCCAAAGCTAGGAACCTTCCGCTCTGAGCCTTCTGAAGTGCACGGTTCCTTTTTCTTGTTTAAACCCCAAAATTGTAGTCCTTTGTAGATCTCTTTTTTAAAAGTGTTTATTTTGCGAGGGAGTGTGTGCGCAGGCGAGTGAGGGAAGAGCAGAGAGAGGAGAGGGAATCCCAAGCACGGTCCGTGCTGTGGCGCAGACAGAGCCTGATGCAGGGCTCGATCTCCCGAACGGTGGGATCGTGACCTGAGCCGGAATCAAGAGTTGGGCACTTAACCGAACCGTCCAGGTGCCCCTCGTACGTCTGGCTTTTAAGCACAAAACCCGCAGTCTTCATTCACAGCGTTGTGGCCTTGCCTTAGGTCGTCCCCTCGGCTGCTGTGCACGGCCACGAGGCAGAAGGACAGCGGCCAGAACCCGGAAGAGGACGCGGGTCCGCACGAGCAGAAGACGGCCGCCCCCTCCTCAGAGAAGGCGCTCGTGGACGAGAAGCTGAAGCTGGAGGAGCAGCTGAAGGAGACGGTGGTGAGGCAGCGTGGCGCTCGGGGGAGGGGTCCTCGGTGGGGCTGCGGGCGAGGGTCTCCCGAGGTCGGCCATGCCTTGCTGAGGAAGGGACTGGACCCCACATCCCCTGTGGCTCTGGTTGGGGCCTGAGAGCCCTCTTCCCAGGCTGCACGGATGATGCTGAGACTCGGGATGGTCTTTACGAGGGGGGGACACTCACTGTGGCACTGGAGCCTGACGCCAGAGCCGGGGGTCGTGCTCTCCAGGGAGGGAGGGGGATCGGGAACTAGTTGGAAGGTCTGAGTGTGACCCCACGTGAGGAGGCATGGGTGGCACCAGTTGGGGTCTTTAGGGATTTAAAACGGTCCTGGGAAGCATTCAGTATACACTGGCCCTGTCCTCACCCCCTGGTGTGGATGAGTCCTCACAGCACCTGAGAGTCAGCTGTGGGCCCTGGGGAGACTGAGGCACAGAAGGGCAGGTGAAAGTTCCCCGGGCCGCTTAGCTCCCGAGGGGCAGAGCCAGGGCTGGAGCCTCAGGAGCCGTGTTCTTAACCCCTGTGCTGGGCCCGCCTGCAGGTGCGCGACGGGGGAGGGCGGAGGCCCCAGAGTCACGGAGTCCGAGTTAAAACAGGTGCTCGGAGATGAGTGCTGGCGGGGGGGGAGGGCAGAGAGGGCACCGCGTCTGGACGCGTTCCAAACACCGAAGCTTGGCGGGTGGGTCCCTCAAAGCCACCAGGTGTGGAAACTGGGGGCGTGAGCCCCTGCCCGGCTTCTAGGATTCCCTGAGGTTGGAAATGGTGCCGAGGAAGTGAGCGGCCCTTCCTTGATGGGTGATAAAGCCCAGAGCCGTCTCCTCGCCCTTTCCCGGCTGTGCACGTGGGGACTGTGTACACGCGAGACACCTTGGCCTCTTCCCGTCCGCGCAGCGACAGTAAGGACACAGGCGCAGCTTGCTTCTGCGCGTTCCGCTGCGCAGCCTGTGGTCTAAAATCCCAAAGGTGGTAATTGTCATTTGTATTTTGACTTGGAATTTGTTAGTATCCGATTTGCTTTCTTATGAATTTGTTTCATGGTTCGTTCATGTAAATTTCTTTTGGGTTTTTGTTTGTTTGTTTGTTTGGTTTTTTTTTTGTTTTTAAGGAAAAATATAAGCGAGCTTTGGCAGATACGGAGAACTTGCGGCAGAGGAGCCAGAAGTTGGTGGAAGAGGCAAAATTATACGGTAACTTTAAACGCCATCTGATATGGATCCTACAAAACTGAGGCGGGGAGGGTGGGTGGAGTGCGCATGTGAGGGTCAGACGGCAGAATCTACCCGGGGAGGTCGTGGAGAGGCTGGCGCGTTTTCTCCGGTTGAAACGGGTCAGCAGTGCAGTTGCCTGGCAGGAGTGAGTCACACTTAGGATTTCTGGTGTCATCCCTCCGGGAGGAGCGCGCTCACGCTCGCCCACACGCAGCCCTTGGCGAGCCTGAGGTATGCTGCGCCCGCAGAGGGTTCCAGCAGGGCGACCTCCCCATGTTCTTTCTCCAGCTACTCAGCAGTAACCTGTTATATCTAAGATACGGAGCGCCTGCGGGGCGCAGTCCATTAAGTGTCCAACTTCAGGTCAGGTCCTGATCTCACAGTTTGTGGGTTCGAACCCCGCGTCGGGCTCCATGCTGACAGCTCAGAGCCTGGAGCCTGCTTCAGATTCTATGTCTCCCTGTCTCTCTGCCCCTCCCCTGATCACACTGTCTCTCTCTGTCTCTCAAAAATAAATAAATGTTAAAAAAAAAAAAAAGACAGTTCAGAAAGCTCTGAGGTGCTGTCCGCATTGCCAGCATTTAGATACTGGTGTTGACCGGCCTCCCATTTTACCCTGGGGGTCAGTGAGGCTTGCATGACCCGCCACTCGTCACAGCCAGGAAGGAAGGGTGGCGGTGGCCGTTGACAAGAGGCAGCAATTTGCGTGCTGAACCGTCTGTAGGGGACCAGCAGGCAGGCATCATTCTCCCACATTCTAGAACCACCTCAGGCCCAGGGACGCACCGTAGGGACGCAAGCGAGTGGACGCCGAGCTCCGGGTCTCGAGCTGCGACACTGAACCGATGGCAGATCTCTTCTCAGAGTAGCGTTCCTTCCTTTAGCTGGGAATGCGGTTCGTTGGCTGCTTCTCTGCCTGGCCTTCAGGTGCCCGGGCCCTTCGGGGACCGCGGCGGCCCCTCCCGTCACCGTGCCCCCAGGAGACTCGCCCCCCAGTGGGTCTTAGAGGCATCGCACAGGTGCTTTGTGGCTCAGACATTTGTTCTGGGTTCTAGTCCTGTGTTCTAGTCCTGTGTGTCCTGTGTGCTGCACATCTTTACCGGGAGGTCTCCCAGGTATTTTAAATTTATTCTTCCCTCTATCTCTGCTTTTCTTCCTCATTTTAGTAGATGATTTTGTTATCCATCCTAGGTCAGTTATCCTTTCCTGTCCCTTGTCCCCACACACATCCATCCAGTGAGTGGGGAAGGGCTGGTCTCTCATCCATCCACTTCCGGTGCCGCCTCCACCCTGGTCGGGCCCAAAGCGATTTGAAAACACAGGCAAGCCCCGCCTCACTGCGGTTTTCACAGACCGAAGGTCAGGGGCAGCCCGGTGGTGAGCAAGTGCTGTTCGCACCGGCGTCTGCCCGCGTCACATCTCTGTGTCACATTCTGGTGATTCTCACAACATCTCCACCTTTTTATCACTATGTTTGTTTTGGTCTCTGGCTACAACCCACCAGAAGCTTAAATCATGGTTAGCAGTTTTTGGCAAAAAAGCATTTTTTTAAGGTATGCGTGTTATGTATTTATACATAATGTTATTTTGCACGTAGTAGGTTACAGCATGCACATAATTTGATTTGCTCTGAGAAACAACAACATTCGAGTCTTTCGGCCGAGATGCTTGCTTGACCGGGGCGGCCCGCAGCCGGGACCGGGGCGGCTCGGGGTGTGCTGCACGTGGGGCCGCGTCACAGCTGCCCGTCGGGAGCCTCCGTCCGCTCTGGGCCCGCCTTCCCGGGAGAGTGGCCGTCGCCAGCCCTCCGGTGTTCGCGTAACCTCAGGCCTTGGCTCCGGACCTCTCCCCGGGCTGAGTGGGGCCTCAGTAGGCTCCTTCCTTCGAGGGGGCGCGGGCTGGAAGTGCACCTGTCGCCCGTGGGACAATTTGGGGCCCGGCTCTCCGCCTGCACGTGCCGTGGGCAAGCGGTTCCGGAACCGGCACAGGGTCAGCCATGAGAGGCGCACGTGTTCTTATTAGGAGTGTTTTATTCCGTTTTACTTATATTGTTTTTCAAAGTCAGTTTACTTGGGAGTGAGTGTGTGCACGAGAGTGGGGGCAGGGAGAGAGAACCCCGAGCAGGCGCTGCACTGTCCGTGCAGAACCCGACGTGGGGCTCAGTCTCCTGCACCGGGAGGTCAAGGCCTGAGCTGTAGTTGGGAGCTGGACGTCGAACCGCCTGAGCCCCCAGGCGCCCTGAAATCCCAGTTAAAAGCAGGAGGGAGAGTGACGGGAAGCCCCACACAGGTGCTGCCTCCTGCGGAGGTGGGCCTGGGCCGGTGGCAGTCGTGTGCAGTGAGCCGTGGGGCGGCAGGTCACCCCTGCCGTCGGCCAGCATCTGACGCGTTTTCTTGAAAGCACGCGCCCCTCGCTGGGCCATGCTGCCTTGGATGTCGAGCGACTTTTCTCCTGTGTTGTTTCTTCTGTCGGGTTACGTAAGGTTAAGGCTTGGGGTGTGTCTTGGGGGCTTGGGCCCCGGGGTGACGCGTTGCGCGCGACCACAGCCTCTCGGTCTGGGGGCGGCCCCTGATGGAGGTGGCTCCGTGTTGTCGGCGGCTTGTCGTCACGCCTGCTTAGCTCTGGTCGAAGCCCAGGAGAGGGTCTCGGTTTTCAAGGTGGTGGGTTGTTTTTAAACACACCACTAACAGTTGAGGACGGACAGACAGGCTGGAAGGCTCCCGTTTGGTCGCTCATGCGTCGGGTCGGGGGGCTCCGGCTTGCGTGCCCGGGCAGCGGGCGGTGACCTGTCTCCCCACCTCCTCCAGGCATCCAGGGCTTCTGCAAGGACCTGCTGGAGGTGGCGGACATCTTGGAGAAGGCGACGCAGAGTGTCCCGAAGGAGGAGGTGAGAGACGACAACCCGCACCTGAAGAGCCTGTACGAGGGGCTCGTGATGACGGAGCTCCAGATCCAGAAGGTGTTCACGAAGCACGGCCTGCTCCGGCTGGACCCCGTGGGGGCCAAGTTCGACCCCTACGAGCACGAGGCCCTGTTCCACACGCCTGTGGCGGGCAAGGAGCCGGGCACGGTGGCGCTGGTCAGCAAGGTGGGCTACAAGCTTCATGGGCGCACGCTGCGGCCCGCGCTGGTGGGGGTGGTGAAGGCGGCGTAGCGCGCGGGGCGCCGGCTCCCGCAGGCCCTCGCCGGGGCTCCCCGGCCAGGCGCGGCTCCTCCTCTCCTCTTGACCCCTTCCCAGACCCTGCTGGAAAACCCGTCACCGGCGGCTCCGCAGAAAACCCAGCCAGTGGCACGGATGCGTGGAAGTCTGTTTGTTGATTTCTAACACACCTTTACTAGCCCCACGTGCTTCCAGAACAGGCGGCGGCCGCTTCCGGGGCCTGGAGTGTCCGGGGTCCTGCGTGAGCTCTAGCCGCTCACAGCCTGGCGATGGCCCCATGTCATGAGCGAGTACATCGTCAGGAACCACACTGGCCAGCCGGCTGCCCTGTGGCCCGCAGTGTCCCCTGCACTCAGCCCGCTGCCTCCTTTCAGTGAAGGGAAGGCGAGGGTTCCAGCACGTTCCTGCTCAGGACAGGTTCACGGCGCCCTTGACGTTCATGGGCTCGCTTGGGGTCGGGTCCTGTCCGGCTGCCGTGACCGGCCTTCAGCTGTTCTCCGGACAAGGGCCGTGAGCAGGAGCGCCTGAATGGCCCTCCCCACCTGAGTTTGCCAGTAATGGAATTTGACGAAAATCGGTCACTTTTGCTCTGATTTGTTCATCTGTTTATAGAAACGTTCAGATCTGTATTCGCGAGTTCTGACGGCCTGAAGGCACTGTCCCTGGGGGGGCGGACTTTCTCGGAGTCTGGCCACTGCTTGCTCGGTACAGTGGAGATGTTCGTGTTAATTTTTAAATTTTATTTAAGAGGATTAAAGCCCTAACGTTTATTTTCCTACTCTGATAACTGCTGTGTGTACTTTGGGGAGGGCGCCCCCCGTCTGCTCAGACCGCCAAGCCGAGCGCTTGACTCACGTCCGCACACAGGCCAGCTTCCGTCTGGTGCAGTCACGGGCTGGCCTGTAACTGGGACTCTGCTGGGGGCAGATGTCCCCACCTACACACCCGGGAAGGGGACCAGAACACCCCCCCTCCATTCCGCATTCATGTGGAGAGAACAGTTGAGAGGTCGATGTTACAAATGGAGAAAATCCAACCTTCCACTCCTTTGCCTCCAAGAGCTGCTTGTAGGAGTCAAGGTCAACACTGTTAAATTCATTTACTGCATAAAAAGGTGGGGCAATTTATCTTGCTTGTAATTTTGAAAGATGTAGGTAATATTCCCAGAATTAAAATTTTAACTCCTGCCACTTACACATCCTCCCTACTCCTTTAGTCACGCTTTTAAGTTTCTTGGTCAGACGCCTGCCCCAGAACTGCAGGCAGTGCGGCGCACTGGGAAACCCAACGAGGGTCCCTGCTCTGCGTCTTAGCCTGGGTACCTGGGGGCGTCTCGTGTCCCCTGCCTGGAGCTCCTCTGTGAAACGAAAGCTGCATAAGTGACTCTTGAAACGAGTTTCTACAAACACATGCAGCCCGCCCCGTCGCGGACTGGTGCGGGGCTGCCGAGAGCCGAGGCGCGGAGGCGGATGGCTGGGCTGAGCCTCTCCCGGTGTCGACACCAGTGCGGACACGGGGTAATCATGTGCCTGTTTACACTGGGGATCAGGTGTGGGGTCTGCCTTCTTGTCGAGTTCCTGGGGTTCGCGGAACTGCAGGCTGGCCGTGTTCTGTGCAGGAGGCCACCGAGCTGCCACCGTGCGACGGGCCTTCACAGCCTGACCGCGGGCAAGGCGCACCCCGTGGGTGAGCCGCCAACATCGGGGAAGGGCGCTGCCTGACCGAGCACAGCGCGTACTTCCGGGAGCACTGGTTCAGCACACGGGTGCCGCCTACGAGCTGTCCCACACTGCTGCTGTCCTGGCGCTGCGCGCTGGCTCACGGACGGCTGGAGGAGCGTCGGCGTGGACACGCAGCAGCGACGCCACTTTGTTCCCAACCCGTGGATGCGTGAAAGGTGACAGATGTAGAGATCGGGGCTTTATACATTCATGGGATGTCGGCCATCTGCAAAGCATTCTTTTCAATAGCTGGATTAACTTTCTGGACTAAAAGTTGTGTAAATTTTGAAGAAGAAACAAATCCACCAATTAATTCCATGGGGTTATGGGGCAAATTTCCCGGGAGCATGACACACGGCAGCCCCCGGGGCTCCGAGCCGCAGCCGCAGGACGAGCGGGACCGGAATCGCCGGAGGAGACGGGGTAGGAGGTGAGCCACGGGCAGGCACGTCTTCTCGGAACGCAGCGTCAGCACGTCAGCTAACGTAGGTCGCGCACTCACTGTTTCAGAACAGCCCGGCCTAAGTAAACTCGTGCCATCCGAAAGGTGCACGTACTAAAAACCGGCTTAGGCACAGCAGTTTTCGCTTGACGGCCCTCGGCCCAGGCCACGGTCCCACGTTTACTGGGACCTCCTGCTTCTCAAGCTTTGGTCTGGCAGCCATTTTAGATCCAGGGGCAACTAAATTTGGAACCTCACCAAACCAGTAACCAGATGCAGAGTAACCAATGCGTGACAGCGCCAAAGCAGCCACAGCTTGCGTCCCAGGCACATGGAAGGCTCCCGATACCCCCGCTCTAAAGGCCCCAGGCCTAAGGTTTCCGAAGCTCCTGGGCAGGGTAGTCCCTGAGGGTCTGCCAGTTCTAGCAGGCTCCCAGGACCGACGCTGCTGGTCCAGGAACTTGAGGGGAGAGCCACGGGCCTGTCCACACGACGCACAGTCTCCATCGCTGCTCCGCGGTGGACGGCACTGGCCCTCTGCCAGCGGTAGTTTCCCTGCAGGGGGGCGGGGTGGAGGTGGCCTCGCCAGTAACACTACTGCCCACTGTGTTTCCCCTTCTGTCCAGAGGAGTCCCGGGCTTGGCTAACGGCGAGCGCTTTCTGCCATCATGCGGCGTACTTAACTAAAGCCACATACGATATGTTTGAAACGTTTTATTTAATGCTGAAAAATTTATCCTGGGGTACAGGAAAATGTAAAAAGAAAGGAAAAGGCACCGTAATTAAGTCCTTGGAAATGATGAGGGTCTTTTTTCTCTTGTCTTTCAAATAACTTCAGTTTAATGTAACTTCAAGCCCAAACATTCTGGACGGTTAAAGTCTCTGGGTAGCTATGGGGGCGGGAGACGCAGGATGAGCTCCAGGAAGAATGGGTGCTGGGGTCTGCAGTCACGCGGACTCACAAGCAGGCTCTTAGGACATGAGAACCAACCCTGAGCAGCAGGAAGACAGAGGACTCCAGTTCCAGAAGGAAGGTACCGGGTGCATCTACAAATGCGGGCCCTTGGCCGTAGCTGACCGAGCGAGCAAGCGGTCAAGGCCGGGCCCTGCCCGCAGGCTCCCTGCTCCGCCAGACCCTGCTGCGGGAGCGCAGTCCGGCCTGGCTGGCGTGCGGAGCGCCGGCGGCCACCTGAAGTAGACGCTCAGCCAGGCTGGCACCGTCAAGGTCAGTTTCAGCAAAAAAGGGAATTGCGACTGCGATGAAAATCCTGGAGGCCGCGGACTCCGGAACTCGGAGCCTTCGACTTTCCGAAAGGAGCTCTTCCAAGTAAGCGGCGCCGCAGGCAGCAGGGCAAGTGGCAGCCGCCCAGAGCCTGGCACCCACGCCTGAGTGCCCCCGCAGGCACACGGGAGCCTGTCTGGGGTCCTGTGCCTGCCCGGGGTGGGCGGCAGTGAGGCAAGGGGCTGGTGTCCGGCTTGGGAACCTCGCCGGAACCCCACGCTGTCGGCAGTCAAGGGGAAGCTCGTGTGGACCCTGTGAACCCCAGATTCTTCCTCTAAAGCTCCTGCGGAAATGTCCCCGTGCTTCTCCAGCCCCGCGCCCCACCTGCCCCCTCCCCAGCCCCCACCTAAAGTGCCGCGTGCCGGGGCTGTGCTGAGGCGTCTGCGTGGGCACCCCCACCCAAGGGAGTCCCCGGCAGCCAGCCAGAGGTCATGTCACCGGGCAGAGCTGGCGGCCCGGCGGCAAGTCGCCCCTTTTACCCGCAGCACGAGTTGCGTACCAAAGGGAAGACGTGAAAGGAAATGACCCATCTCATAACATTCCCCAAACTGAACATAAAGGCCGGAGGTACCACCCCAGGACTATGTTACATAGGCCTGTATCGGGGTCCCCCGTGATCCAACAGAAAATCGTTACTATTGCTTCTTCCGACGACCGTGACGAGAATTTATAGCCTAAAAGAAAGGAACCCAATTCGTTTAAAAAAACTGCAGGGGAGGGGGGGACGCACCCGCACCCCCCCCCCCCCCCCCCCCCCCCCCCCCCCCCCCCCCCCCGCGCTCCGCGCCGCCGCTTCAGGAGGCGTCCCTGGAGATCCAGCCGCACTCCGTGAGGAAGTTTAAAATCCTTTTCTTGAGGACTTTGTCCAGGTAGCCCGGGAGGCGGCTCTTGGAGGGAATCCCCTGCCGCTTCTGGAGGTGGTCCTTGATGATGATGGTCTTCACGGTCAGGTAGCGCGCGGGGCTCAGGCTCAGGCTGCTGCAGAGCAGCTTCTCGCGGTCCGACAGCAGCTCGAAGCCCGGCAGGCTCTCGATGGCCGCGAACTCGCCGTCGCGGCCGTCCTCCCGGCCCCGCCGCGCGCCCGCCGCGCCGCGGTTCTCCTTGCGCCTCTCGCGCTTGTGGCGCGCCGCCTCGTACTCGGCCGACTCCTCCAGCCGCGTGATGCCGTTGCGCCGGTAGCGCTGCAGCTCGCGGATCTTGGCGCGCAGCGCCTTCTCCTTGTGCATGCTCTCGAACAGGTCGTCGGCCTCCTTGCACGACATGAACTGGTAGAGCGGCCGCAGCTTCAGCCGCAGCTCCTTCTCCTCCTTGGGGATCTTGCGCTTGGCCGGCCTCTCCTTGTCCTTCTTGTCCTTGCCCAGGAAGGCGGGCACCAGGTTGTAGTCGCGCGCGATGTTCTTGCGCCGCTGGCGCTCGCGGAGCTTGCGCACGTACATGTCGACGTGCGCGCGCTTCAGCTCGATCTCCACATCCTCGTCGTCGTAGTTGACCGAGAGCCCGCTGATGAGCGTCTCGGCGTCCTGGTCGTACTCGATCTCGTAGTCGTCGCGCAGCGGCATGTAGCCCAGCTGCTGCTGCTCGGCCACCGAGATGTCTAGGGGAGGCAAGGGGGTGGTGAGGCTGGGAGACAGGGGCCCTCCGCTGGGGCACGTGTGGTCCGTCACCCGGTTGGGGATGGTGTCGGGGATGCAGGCTCTCCCCAGGTTTCCGTGGATGTACATGCTTACGTAATGCTCCATCACCTCCTGGGGGGTGCGGGAGGCTCCCACGTGGGCGGCCATGTCTTCCTACAACGACAGAGGTCACAGGTTATTCCCAAGGGCGGAGGGTCACGCTCGGGGCTCGTGCGGTCGCTGAGCATTTTCACAAAGGTGTGCCCGGACCGCTTCCTGTCCACACCTCCCCCCCTCCGAGGGCATTCAACGGCTCCTCCTGGTAAGGGGGCCCGTCGCAGGGACGTGGGCACTAGAAGGAGCTGTCGGGGACGGTACGGGCAGGGAGGACCCGGACAGGCACAGCTGTCCGGGGCTCACGGCCGGAGTCGGCTATGACACAGACACTGGAACCCCTATCTGAGGTCCAGACTTTGCTCTCCTGGGTCCCTGGAAAGGACTGCAGAGCCCACTGCAAACCCTGCCCTCTCAGGGGCACCAGACTGTCTCCCCCCGCCCCCGCGGAGCGCCTGAGGTGCCCCGCCTCTTCCCAGAGCTTCCCAGGGCGGCCACGGGAGGGACCCTGTTCTAAGGTACTGGCCTCCACAGCCCCTGGGGGGTAGCGGCCCATCCCCTTCCTAGGTGGCGAGGTGCAGAGGACCCCGCAAGTGCCTTTTAAAGGGGTGGGGACCGTCCCTGACGGCGGCGTCTGCGGCTGGGTAGTTCACACCCGCCCGGAGCTGCACGCGCGCACACCCATGCCCATGGACGGTGCCCCGTGCACACAGGGTTATTAACGAGAGGAAATCCTACAGCCCCCCGATCTTTTCCTTCTGCCAAGAGGCCTCTTCCTTAGTCAACCGCTAAAGCCACTTCACAAAGGAGCTGCCCGAAATGCGCACTCATTCAGCGGCAGCCACTCACCCTGCACTCTGCCCTCACGGCCGCCAGGGCCCCACACCAGCTGCTCTGCACCCCAGCGCGCTCACCCCTGCAAGACCTCTGTACCCACGCAGGCCAAGCTGCCACCCACGGGCACGGCCGACCCGCTGGGGCTGGGGCTGGGGCTGGCGGGTGCTGTGCGAGGGCCGCACTCCCGGCAGGCACCCCATGGCCAGCCTGTGCCTCAGGCTTACGGGGCCCTCTTCCCATTGGTACCAAGTGCCTGGTGCAGGGCTCCCCGGCCGGGGGACGCGGGCAGTGCTGGGGCCTAGGGGCAGAGGCCCCTTTCCAAGAAAGGGAAGATTAAAGCAAAACCAGACTCTGCTCCTGAGGGGACGGACTGTGGCCGTGATTAACTTCACTAAACAGTGTCACTTGCCTCAAATCTGTTCATTATATTTCCTGGAAGCATCTGGCTCCCCCCACTCTCCCCCCAAAAATCAAACCAAGTCACAATCATCCCCAGTATCTGCTGCCCCTGTGTGACCCAAGCTGGTCACCTCCCGTCTCTGGCTCTCAGGCTCTCAGCGGTAAAGGAGCCCGGGGGCAGCCCTGTGCCCGACAGGCGCTCCAGGCACCGTGGACAGAGCGCGGCGGAGGCTCCCGGCGCAGGAGCGACACCATGTCCACCACCGTCCCTTTCCGGGGGGGGTGGGGGGGGGCGGTGCTACCCGGAGGGCGGAAACACCACCTGCTCCGGGCCTGGGCCTCGCCCGTCGGCTTCGCCCCTCCCGCAGTGGCTGCGGCTACTACAAACCCAGAGTCAAGTGTCCAGACTGGGGAGTCCCCTCACCGGAGGCTCGCGGGGGCCAGGCTGCCCACCCAGGCTTGTGCGGGTAGGCAGTGAGGTCCCGGGCCTCGGCTCCTCCCGCAGAGAGGGCCTCCGGCAGCGCGGGAGGGATTTCTGCTTGCTTAGAGGCTCTTCCCAGCACCTCTGACACGCTGGGAACGGGAGCAGGGAGCGGAAACCACAGGAAGCCGGGGAGCACTGGGTCGGAGCGGCCAGGGCCCCCACCCCGCGCACAAGGCTGCCGTGTGCTGGCACATCAGGACAGCACGGGCCGCGCGCGCCCAGCCGGCGGCCCCCGCGCCACACCCGTTCACAGCCTAGCTGTCAGCTCGATGAATGTGCTGTCCAAGGTTAACCTGTGAGCAGCAGTCCCCCGACGGGAGGACGCGTCAGGAGAGGGACCCTGTCCCACTCGGCGCAGGGCCGCGGGCTCGGGACCCCAGCGTGGCAGCCACACCCCACTGCGGTGGGAGGAAATGCCAGCCGGCACTCCCTGTGTCAGGCACGAGAGACAGAGGAAGAACCATCCAGACAGGAGGAGACGCGCCGGCGAGACAGAGAGCGGGCCCCGGGGGCTCCGGCCGGTCTGCTGTGCGCAGGGGGCCGGTAAAACGTAAACGCCCCGAGCTCTGGAACCACACCGTGCTCAGCAAGGTGCTAATATTTCCGGAGGCCCAGAGGGACTTCGTGTCCTGGGCTTTCACTTTTCTGGGTCAATCTAAAGTTATTTAATCGAAAACAAAAAGTTGGGGCACCTGGGGGGCTCAGTCGGTTAAGCGTCCAACTTCGGCTCAGGTCGTGATCTCATGGTTTGTGGGTTCGAGCCCCTTGTGGGTAGCACCCCCCCCCCCGGAAAGGGACGGTGGTGGACATGGTGTCACTCCTGCGCCGGGAGCCTCCGCCCGCGTCGGAGCCTGCGGCCTGCTTCAGATTCTGTGTCTCCCTCTCTCTCTGCCCCTCCCCCACCTGCACTGTGTGTGTGTCTTGCTCTCAAAAATAAACAAACATTAAAAAATAAAAAATCTATGAATGAATAAATAATAAATAAATAAATAAAATGTAAAGTTATGGGCCACGCGGGTGGCTTGGTTAATTAAGCATCTGACTCGACTTCAGCTCCAGTCACGATCTCACATTTCACGGGATCGAGCCCCAAGTCGGGCTCTGTGCTGACAGTGCAGAGTCCACTTGGGATTCCTTCTCCCGCTCCCTCTGCCCCTCCCCCGCTGCACACAGGCTCTCTCGAAATAAATAACAGTTTTTTAAAAGTTAAGTTAAATTCTACCTCATAAGTCCCTATGAAAGAGTTCGAAGATTTCCATCCAAACGTTAAGAAAGAAAACACAGACGGTAGGAGAGGCCTCTCCCCGGTGGGGGACGGGCGCGGCGTGGCTCTGCGTCCACAGGCAGGTGACGGCGGCAATGTCTTGCTCCACGAACGTTCGCCCTTCCCGGCCGCACGGATGCAGGCTGACCGGAACACGGGGCGCCTCCTGCTTCCCGCCCACAGCCCGGGCCCCCCCGGGTCAGCCGCGCATCCCGGCCGCTCTTCGTGTGACACGGGGATTCGGACCCTCAGTGGCCCCCGGTGATGAGGTGTACGAAGCCACAAATTAGAGGGGCTGGCGCCCTGTCACCAGAGGCCCGGGGTCCCCACGACTGGTCCACCTTAGATGCTGCTCAGAGGCCTGGCCGTCAGCTGCCAGGGAAAGACAGTCCCCCAGGGGCCACCGCATTAGTTTCAGGACCGTTGACAAAGGCCCAGGAAAACACACGGAACTCCAACTGTCAAAGACTGAACTCGAGAGCGGATCACCACGGAGGATCTAAGGGGGCGCGAGGGCACAGCTGCGGCTCCAGCAAGAACCACAGACGACAGACAGGCCGTGGACGGCATCCCGGTGCGGAGCGCATCTTCGAAGAGGGGCGGACACACCCGAGCGCCGCCCCGCCGCAGCCCAGCACCCGCCGCCGCTCACCCCGCGCCCTCTGTCTCCTCCGGCCAGCAGTCGGGCGGGACTGGGTCCTGTCCCCTCACCACGGCGCCGCGGGGGACAGCAGCGGAGCCCCGCCGGGGCGGTTCTTTCCCTCACGTGTTCTTATATAGACAACGGATGGATGGGCAGGCAGAAGCCACAGAAGTGGGTTTGGGGGAAGAGATCTGGACAGACAAGTTCAACTCAAGTACAACTCAGATTAAACCACACAGACGCACCCTGCAGCTGCCTCTCTCCAACGCAAGGAGCACGCAGGTGAGTAGCCCGTGGTCCACAGTGACACAGTTCCACTTCTGTCCCTTTATGTCAACCAAAAAAAAAAAAAAAAAAAGACACCCATTTTTTGAAAAAGATAAGGAGAGAGAGGTTTGCTACTTCCTCCGAGCCCGCTGACAAATCAAGGAAAACACGCCTCCTGGACACCGACTGGGGCTCTCACGTCCACTCTCCAAGGTCACTGGACTCCCACCAGCACAGGAAGTGAGCACCCCAGTGAGTCATGACTCCACTGGGCTCTCTGGCCGGGCTGGTCTGCTTCCGGCCCTGTCTCGGCTCACTGGAGGCGGCCTCCAGCACCTGGGCAGGGACAGGAAGGAGAGAACCGTCCAGGGAAGTGGTGGGCCCGCCAGCCGCGCTGGGCAGGGTCTCTCCTGCTCGGTGGCCTGCGCACGCCTGCAGCCGCCCTGCCGGCACATCCTCTAGACAGACACCACCCAGTGGGGCCACTCCTGCCTGGCAGAGGCCACTGCCGCTCTGGCCCGTGATCGAGGGGAAATGTTTAAGACATAGGGACAGGGGGCGCCGGGGTGGCTCGGTCAGTTGATTCAGGCTCAGGTCGTGATCTCACGGTTCTTGGGTTCAAGCCCCGGGTCGGGCTCTGTGCTGACAGCTCAGAGCCTGGAGCCTGCTTCGGATTCTGTGTCTCCCTTTCTCTCTGACCCTCCCTGCTCACGCTGTCTCTCTCTCTGTCTCTCAAAAATAAATTTAAAAAGAAAAAGAAACACTGTCTTTCAGTATGACTAGTTCACCAAGTCTGCGGGTCTGGGCGGCACTAATCTCTCTCTCGGGCCTGCCAGGCGACGCAGGTGCTTCCCAAGGCCCAGCCAGACCGGCCCCGCCCCAGGTGCCCTGGACCGCCTGCTGGGAACACCCCGTCCCTGTGCGCCAGGCGTGGCCTCTGGGCCTGGCCCCACCCTCCCTGGCTGAGGACTCGGGCAGGTGACTTCTGTTCCCTGTGCCTGTCTCCTCCTCTGGATCTGGGAAGCACCACTGCTCAGAGCAGGTGACGCGCACGGCCCTGGCCCGGGGCTGGCTGTGGCCGCGCACAGGGCTTGTTCTCGCCCCCACCCAGGCCCCCTCCTCCAGGGAGCCCGCGGCAGCCCCCGGGCTCGGGGCAGGTTCTGGCTTGCGATCCTTATCCTCCCAACTTGGGCTTCTCGGTCCGAGTCCCTCCTGTCACAGGGTTTGGTCGAGATCAAGTAAAGCACCGTCACAGTGAACAGGTGTGTGCTTGGGCGCGTGCCACCTGGAGGGCCCCCAGCGGCCCGGGCGCACAGGCAGGCGGCCCCGGCCCCAGGGCTTCCGGCGCAGGCGGTCTCGCCCCAGAGCACACGTCCCCGTCCCACAGTCACCACGGGGCCTCTCGAGGGCCGTGCCACAGCGCACACCACGGGAGGGCCCTGCAATCCAGTGCTCCTGATCCGTTATAAAGGCAGAGCCAGGCCGGACATGGGGCTTCCCTGCTCCTCCAGCACCGTCGCTCACTCAATCACCCCCCCATGCCTGATACACACAGGGGCACCGTGGTGGCTGTCGCCTCCTGTGCGCAGGGTGACATTCAGTCTTCCCTACATTCTCGGCTACCTGCAGCTTCCCGGAGCACCTCCCCCTGCAGGAGCACTGGTGGGGGGGCGGGTCCGCCCTCGGGGCACACCCCTCCCCAACCAGCAGCAGCGGCCAGGCCCCCGGAGGCACCAGGCAGGGGTCGGTCTGGCTCTCCTCCCCAAGTGCTTGGGAGCCAGACTCAGAGGTGGGACTTCCTGCTTCTTCATTCTAGAAGCTTCACAGGGACAGAAGGAGCCAGAAGGCCCAGCATGCAAACCCGCAGGTCCCCAGGCCACCCTGCAAGCAGACCAAGAGCAGCTGGGGGCAGCAAAGGGAGCGGAGGCCTGCAAGGGGCCAGGGAAGAACGGAGAGCTGAGAAATGGTTGCGTCCCGAGGAGAAAGGGGGTAGGTGACTGCGCGGTGGCCGCAGACCCAGAGCCCCGCGGCCGGCCTCCCACGCGCTCAGTCACGTCTGTGGCATGTCCTGAGCCATGGGACGTGCGGCCGCCGGGTCCACTGTCACCTGACGGGGTCACCGGCCCAGCCACCTGGGCCTTGTCTCCCAGCTGCCTCCCGCCCGGCCCAGCCTCCAGTCACCCTCGGAGGGGTGAGCCGCCCGCCCCCTGCTCCCCCGCACAGCGCCCCCCCACCCTGCAGACACACCAGCGGTCACGGCCACCTCCCACATCAGAGGCCGATGGCTCACACCGGCCGTCCCAGGGACCCGGTTCCCGTGGCCACTGCTCCTGGACCGTTCTCCAGGCCTCAGGGCCAGGGTCCCCGTCCTGCTCTCCCGACTCACACGGCCGAGGCCGGCCCTCGAGGGGACAAGAGCCCTTCGGGTCAGATACACCGGGCAGGGCCTCACCCAGTGCGTCACTGACGACGGGGCCTCCCAAGAGGGAAGGGCCAGGGGCCCAGCCGCTCCCCCTCCAGCGCTTCCTGGAAGAACGGCACGCGGGGCCCGCCATGTGTGCGCCGTGCCCACGTCACTCGGCCTCACGCGAGGACTCGGTGACACACGCTTCCGCCAATGAACCTGAGGGCGTTAAGTGCAATACCCTAGTCACAGAAGGCCAATTGGGGTCGGATCCTCTTCCGTGAGGTCCCAAGAGCAGGCGGAAAGCAGAAGGGGGGTGCCCGGGGCCGGGGGCGGGCCACGCAGGGCCATGCTGTGTGAGCAGGGAGTTTCTGTCTGGGATGGGGAGAAAGTTCTGGAGGTGGGTGGTGGGGATGGCTGCCCGACCCTGTGAACGTAATTCACGTCACTGAATCGAACACTTAAAAATGGCGAAAACAGGGGTGCCTGGTGGCTCAGTCGGTTAAGCATCCAACTTGGATTCGGGTCATGATTTCATGATCCGTGAGTTCGAGCCCCGCATCCGGCTCTGTGCTGACAGCCCAGAGGCTGGAGCTGCTTCGGATTCCGGGTCTCCCTCTCTCTCTGCCCCACCCCCACTCGTGCTCTGTCTCTTTCTCAAAAATAAATATAAAATTAAAAAGAAAAAAAAAAGAAATGAGCATTCTCACACCCAGCCCCAGACCTACGACTCTAAACCCAGAACCAAAGGTGGAGGGGGGAGGCGGCTGGTGTTTTGACACGCCGCCCCCCCCCCCCCGGGTGTTCTGAGTCACACTGCAGTCTGACCCCTACCCCGCACGGCCCTGTCACTCGTAGCTGGTTTCTCGGGCCAGGCACCCCCATTGGTGGCAGTTAAGAGCCCCGCTGTTGGGAGACTCCTGGGGGCGCTCAGCCGCTCCAAGGGACGCGCACAAGGGCCTTGTGCCTTGGTGAGAACGTGACCCTCCCATGATTCCCAGCGTCACCGCTCCTGGAGGGGGGGGGGTCTCCCTGTGATCACGTGTTTCCAGACCCCCTACGGACGCCCATTCAAGAGGGCTGGGGGCCCCTGGGGATCTGCGCGTCCTCGACCAACCAGAGACAGATGGTTCTGGGCATGGACTCAGAGGGCCCTGGCTCTGCTGCCTTCCTTCACCCCCCGCGACGGTTTCCAGCAAGATCCAGACCTCTCGGCTCTGACTGAGGGGAGCACCCAATCCCGGCTGCCCGCGGGCTCTCGACACCCCTGCGATGGAGCTCTGGCCCACCGTCCACCTTCCCGGTGTCACACGGGCATCTCCCCGGCCCATCTTCCAAGGCGAGGGGACACAGCTGGGCCGCAGACCCTCCGGCCTCAGTGTGGGCGCCCCTCAGCGCCCCCCTCCGTGGGTGTGCGCCGCAGGTCCCCGACTTCAGCCTCTCGCCCAGGTCTGCTCCCGTTGCCCCCCGCCACCAGTCCCACACAGAGCAACGCCATGCAGGGGTGACGGGTCACAAGTGCCATCTGAGAACTCAGAGCGAACAGGCTCCCCTTCCTCCACACCACGACCACAGATCCAGACCTGCACACTGCCTCTCTCCGCACCGCACCCCTGCCATGAAGCCTGGCCTCCCCCTGAACCAGGGCAGGACTCCGTCTCCCTGAGGAGCCCTTCCCGGCGGCGGCACGTCCAGCCACACAGTAAGCTCCCAGCCTCCGACCCACAGCAGCTAATGCTCTTAAGCCGAGAGGTCAGAGTCGGGACCTCGGATCAGGCAGGCCTGGCCCTGAGCCCTGCCTTTGCCGGGAGAAAAGCCAAGGCATCCTGGACAAGTATCTGAAGTCCTCCGACGGGCTGTCCCTTGATTGTCAACTAAAACCCCACTCCGAGGGCTGGCGGGAAGAGCCTCGGCCGGCAGCCTCCCGGGCCTGGTCAGCACGCAGAATCCTGGCCTCCCCCGACCCCCGAACCCCACCACGGGGTCAGCAGGGGGAGCCTCCAGCAATCAGTCGTCTCTCCTAACATTTGAGTCGGAAGCCACATTTCAACAATCCCCCCAGGTGCGCCCTGGGCACTCTGGAGGGTCCCCTTCCAGCCCCACACTCCTTCCAATACCTGGGGACCTTTAGTCCCGGGTGTGGCCGCAGTGTGCGGGGGGGAGGGGGGGGAGGCAGGGCTGACAAGCGAGCAGGGCGGTGGGGAGCACGGACTCTGGGGTCCAGCTCTTCGCTTCAAAACCTGCTGCCCAAGGCTGCTGGGAAGATTTCACGAGAAACAGCCTGCTCGGCACAGCGCATGGCACTCGGCAGGGCTCTGGGTCCCCCTTGGCTATTTTTGGCAACGGCTGTAGGAGAAGCACCGAGAGGCCGGAGAGGGAAGGCTGTCAGAGACTCTGAGATGGAAGCAGACAGACCAGTGATGAGCCACGACCTGGAGGAAAAACACTCCAAGCGGAAGAGGTCAGAAGGGATCAAAGGCTTAGCAGCTGAGGCTCTACAGGCCGTGAAATTCACGCTGGGTGGACCTGGAGCCACAGAGGGCCGATGGGATGGGACATGTCCTGAGTCACTCTGATCACGGCGCACGGAAGGGGCTGGAGGGCACAAGGACGAAGCAGGAGGACCAGCTAGGAGGCCCAAGGTGGCCACGGCAAGAGATAAACACCAGCCTGGACTAACGGTTGTGAGCAGTGGGAAGGTTCTGGAAATATGCTGGCGATACAGCCGCTGCCGAACTGGGCCTAGAGGAAGGACCTGAGGACAGAGGGCCCTGGGTCTGCGGAACTGAGTGAGGCGGGGGAAGGTCTGGGCCACGTAGGGTCAAGGTGTCCGCATGGCGAGCAGTGGAGTCCGGAGACGGCTCCCCATCGAGGGCGGACACTTCGGGGAGCGGTCCTGGCGCAAAGGACCGACGGCCGCTGGAAGCCAGAGGCGAGGTCCTTCTCTCCGGTGGGCCCTTCAGCACCGGGCAGACGCTTGATGCACCTCAATGCATTTTGAGACACACTGGGGCTTTCAGAGGATGGCGACCACCGTGCTGGCGCCCCGGCGGGGACCCGGGGAGCAGCGGGTCTCTAAGAGGCGGAGGGGACAGGAGGGACTCCGGGGCTGCAGAACGGGCATCAGGCCCCGCAGGCTGGCTCACTTGACGGAAAGGAAAGCAGGCCAGGTTTGGGACGGAGAGGAGAAGCCTGGAAAGTCTTCCCCACAAGCCCACGAGGAGGGGAGTGTTGCTAGGGAAGCAGCACAAGATGGGGTGTGGGGGGGGGTTCTCGTGGAAGGGTCTGGAAAAATTAAGGAGCTGGGGTGGTGTCTCCTCTCCCCACTTCTAACGCCTGCAGGCAGACCCGGATGAAAGCTTCGGGGCCCCAAGGGGAAGGAGAGGCCCTCAGAGACCGTTGGGGAAGAGCACCCGCGTCTCCCCCGAGGGGCCTGGCCCGTTACCACCCCGCCAGCCCACAGGACCCCGGCTCTGGCCTTCCCGTCTCAGCCGGGCCTCCACACACACCCCTGGCCCCTCCACACTCCTTTGTTCGGAACTCACCTAGCGCCCGTCCTAGGGCGTCCCGGGCCCAGTGGGGACCCCGGGAGACACAGGTCCCTGCCAGGGGACACGGGGCGCACGCCCTGACAACCGCACAAAGCCAGCGGGGCCATGTACCAAGCAGGTGCCCCGGTCGCGGGAGAAGGCGGAGGGCCCCGCGCGAAGCCGGTCTGGCCTCCGCCACCCCCGCTCTCCAGGCGGGACCCGGATCCTTGATCAGTCGGCCCTCCCACCGCTCCGTCAGGTCTTCCGACCTGTCCCCGTCCAGGGACTCGACTCGGGTCAGGCGCGGGTCTTGCCTAAGCTACGGGAGTCCTCCTAAGGTCGGCAGAACCACGGTCCGATCCCCCACCTTGCTACTTCCTGGCTGTGCGCCCTTGGGCAGGTTGCTTCACCTCTCTGCGCCCGCCTCCCCGCCGGCGCGGGCACGGGGCGAGCAGGTGCGCGTCGTGCCGGCCGCTCACCCAGTTTCCAAAGCCGAACTGCTCGATGGCATCCAGCAGCAGCTGCTCCTCGCGGCTGGTCCAGCCGCCCTCGGCCTCGGGCCCCCACAGCGTGAAGCGCCCGCCGTCCACCAGCTGGTAGCCGTGGTAGCGGCGGTGGTGGCCGATCTCGGCGCCGGCGGAGAAGCACTCGGGGCACAGCTCGATGTCCTGGCACTCGGTGCAGCGGAAGCGCAGCGGGCTCACCTCGGCCAGGCAGTACACGCAGTACTTCTTACCGAGCTCCGCCATCTTCCCCCGCCCGCCGCCCGCCGCCGTCAGCGCGCCGCCGCCCGTGCCCGCCGCCGCGCTCGAGCAACCGCCGCCCGCGCCCGCCGCCACCGCGCCGCCCCGCCCAGGCGCCGCCGGAGCCGGCCCGCCGGGCCGCGTCCCGCCTCAGCACGCAGGCGCCCTCGGGCCCGGCCCGGCCGCCGCCGCTGCCGCCGCCGCCGCCGGCTGCACCGCGCAGGCGCCCCGCGCGCGCCACCTCGCGGGGACCCGGCACGCCGCGCGGCGCCTGCGCGCCCCTGGCGCCGGCCGCGCGCTCCCCGCGGTGCCTCCAGGCCGCCCCGCCCCAGGCCCGGCGCCGGGAAATGGGCGGGAAGGCCGTGCGGCGCGAGCCTGCACCCCCTACCAATCACTGCCGCCCGTCGTCCGCTCGCGGCCTCCCATTGGCCTTCTCTCTTCGGAGGCTGGGAGAAGGGGGCCGGGCGTCTGCCTTACTCTTGGCCAATCGCCGGGCCCACCGCGCGCGCCCCTGGTTGCCCCTGGAAACCCAACAGCCGGCGTCCCGGATCCCCGGTGCCTGCGGAGCTGGAGGGAGATGGACGGCCGCTCCGAGCATCCTGGGGACCCCGAAGGGGAAGACGGAGATGTGGCGAGCCTGTCCTCGAGGCTGTCCGGGATCAAGTCCATCTCAGGCCTCCAGACCCCGACCGAACCGCCGGAGCCGCAGCCGCAGCCGGAGCCGCAGCCGCAGCCGCAGCCAGAGCCGGGGACCCTAGAGGTTTCGACAGGAGGCGCCGCCGAGGATGAGCCCGCCGAGCCCGCCGAGCCCCGGGAAGGGCCGGTGGCCACCGAGGTCGGGGACGAGCCAGAGCCCGGAGAGCCGGAGGGGCCGGCCGAGCCCAAACCCGAGCCCGGGGAGCCGGCTGAGGCAGGGCCTGAAGAGATCGCCCAGTCGGGGCCCGAAGGCGGGCTCGCGGAAGCGGAGGAGCAGGCGCAGTCCGAGACGGAGGTGGGGGGCGTGGAGGGGGGCGTGGAGGGGATCGACGAGGAGAAGGAGTGGGAGGAGGTGTCGGCAGCGCCGGTCCAGCGCAGGAAGAAGGAAGCCGCGTCGCAGGTGTCTGTGCCGCTGCCCACCACCAGCCGGGAAGAGGCTGTGTCAGCTCCGGAGGCTGAGCGGGAGGGGGACGAGGAGGGGCAGGAAGAAAAAAGCAAGGACATTGAGGAGAGAGGCGTGCTCGGAAGCCCGGCGAGAAGCCGGGTAAAGCCGAGAGAGCGGGAGGGGAGCCTCGACGAGGAGGACGAGGGGTGGAGCGAGGAGGTGCGGAAGCGGGAGGAGCAGCAGCTGCGCGCGGAGCTCCTGGAGCAGTACCGGGCGCGCGTGGCGGAGCGCGGCCGCCTCCAGCGCTACGGCACGTACCTGCAGCACCGGATCTCCGAGGCGCTGCGCAAGAAGCGGGGCCCGGAGGCGCCCGAGGCGCCCGACAAGGGCACGGAGCCCGACGACCCCGAGAAGGAGCAGGCGTACCTGCGCCACCTGGCCGTTCTGGAGGAGCTGCGGAAGCAGCAGGCGGACGACCTGGACTGGTATCACCGGGAGCTGGAGCAGCTGAAGCAGGAGTGCAAGGAGAGCCTCTCCAGGGTGGAGGCGGAATGGCGAGCCTTCCAGGCCCTCAAGAAGCAGGTGGTGATGCAGGCCTTGGGCAACTGCCGGATGAGGGGCGGTCGCCAGGCCGCCCTGCGGGAGGTGGGGCAGATCCAGGAGCTGGAGGAGAAGAAGGAGAAGGAGATGAGCGCCGTGAGGCTGGAGAACGTGCAACTGAAGCAGAGCTTGCTGCATCTGAAGACCCGGATGAGGGCCCAGGAGGACATGGCGGACGGTCTGCTCCTCATCGATTTCGAGCAGCTGAAGATTGAGAACCAGGCCTTCAGTGAGAAGGTCGAGGAGCGGAACGAGGAGCTGTTAAAGCTGCGCAACAAGGTGACCAACAACGTGCAGGTCACAACCCACGTGAAGGAAAAGCTACACTTCGTGGCTATAGAAAATGCATGGAAAAAGGCGCGGCTTTCGGAAATTGAGGCTCGGGTGGCCCTTCGGAGGGACCTCTTGACCAAGACCAAGCAAGCCCGGGACAGGCTGCGGATGGACAACATCAAGATGAGTCAGAAGTGTGGGCTTGTGGGCAAGGAGCCGCTCCTCCGGGACCTGGAGCAGAAGGTGGACCAGACGGCGCTGCTCAGGCAGCGTCTGGAGTCCCTGAAGTGCCACCACGCGGGGCTCACCACGTCCTGCAGGGGCTTGAGGCAGAAGATCAGGGGCGCCAGAGCCTTTCTCCCGTTTTAACCCAAACGGCGGTGGGAAGGGCCAGGGCACGCCTCCCATCTTCCACGACCTTCCGGTTTATTCTCCATTTGTTGCCATCTTTAAAAGGCCTCCGATATTGGGGATGGGCCTGTATTTTGTATCAACCTTCTCATTTTTCAGCTTCCAAATGAGTCATGAGAACAGAATTGGGTTAACGGTTTTACACGGGGTCCCCTAAAATCGGCCCAGAGAAACAGACAGCGGGAGGCACGGAACGTCTCCCAAAAAGCTGTCCAAAAAGGCCTTTCCATGTCGGAGCAATTCCATGATTTCAATGACCTGACCCCAGCGAAGACGGTCCCTTTTTCACGTGTGGGAGGAATGAGCAGGTGACCGAGAAATGTCTTGTGCACGACGCTAAATATTAAACCCCCTTTGAATCTTTCAACTCGCTCGTCCTGAGTCACGTCCTCAATTCAGAGCGGCCTGGTTTCTGTAGGTGAATCTGAAAGTGCTGGGTATGTAGGGGGCACTGGCGTCTGGGAAACGGGAGAAATGCTACCTGGGAAAAGGAGCGGAGGTTTGGGCCTCTCTCCTTTTTCCGTGAGAGGACACTCATCTGCTCGACCGTTAGCGTTTGCCTCTGGCTCCATGACTCTAATGAAATGTGTTTTCTTGGCTCCTCTAAAGAAACACATTTATCTATACGAACACATGAAACTTTGTTTTCCAAGGAAGACAAAATGATGATGGGGTTGTGTCTGGCCCGGCGCACGGTGTGCGGGGCAGTGACCACCAGCTGTCTGGAGCCTTCTGTTTCCAGCAAGGTAGTTTTGGATCTTGGACCATCACCAGGCACATGATTTCACTGTGTATCAAATATTGAAATGTCTATTATTCCTCGCATTAATGTAAGAAATGCCTGATGGGCCTGCCTCTTTAATCAAGGGTCAGTGATTAACATGTGCAGCTTTCTCTGGTGGGGGTGTGTTGGTTTTATTTCTCCTTAATTTTATTTAATTCTATTTTTTTATCTTTAATTTTTGAGTGAGAGAGTGTGTATGGGGGAGCAACAGACTGAGAGGAAGACACAGAATCCGAACCAGTCTCCAGGCTCCGCGTCGTCAGCACAGACCCGACTCGGGGCTCGAACTCACGAACCGTGAGATCTTGACCTGAGCTGAAGCCGGATGCTTAGCCGACTGAGCCCCCCGGGCACCCCTCTGCTTAATTTTAAGTTGAATTTTGAGCCATGCAGATGTGTGATCAGAAGTATTCTCGCATCCACAAGCTTGTAGGTCATGGGTAGGGTGGCCGTTTGGTACGGAATGCCTTTACAGAACGGTAGGTCTGCTCTAGGCAGAGGACTCGGTGGTTGTGGGTACGTCACATTATTTTATCTTTTGGCGATGCGATCGTGTGTTCCCTTTGAAGCCAATAAAGGTTAAAATTCCTTTTCTAACGTCTACACCTTGAATACGCTGTTTTATAGGATTGCGCGTATCAAACCGCACACACACCACGACGAGGGAGGTAGAAAGCGCCCACTTCCTGCTTCCCGACTCCTCACCCCCCACGAGTGTTTCCTTCCCTCCGCCCGGTTCCTCAAGGCCAAAGCGAAGGGGCACGTCACCGGCAAACGGGACTCCATCTTCCTCGAGCCTCACGCTAAAAGCGGCGCAGGCCCGCTGGGTCCTTCTGCGGTTGGGAAGCCTTCGAAGTGGGGCTGGCGACGGGCCCCCGCCGTCCCCCGGCGATCGGCGGTCCCTGCAGGAGCGCGTATCCCCGGGGCTTGCGAGGGGAGAACGGGCGTTTCCAGCGGCCTCGGCCCGGCACCCCGAGCCGGCCTCGCGCCAGGCTCTGGAGCGCACAGGGGCTGGGGAAGCTGGCGCTGCCCTAAGCGGCCGCGTGGCCGCGTCCTCTCACACCATCTCGTGCCGGAGACGGTACAGTTCATTAGAAGATCAATAATCTCGTTGATTACTTCACAACGCGGTTCCTTCTAATTAGATTACAGGAGAGTCTTAACCACGAAGTAGCAACGCGTTCACAAATTGTTTCTTCAGCTTGCATCTGAGAGAGAAGGGCACGGACCCCTGTCTTCCTGATGTGCCCTTTGTGCCCCCTGGCGGCCCCTGTCCAGCCCCGTCCCAGCCCTGACCCCCTGCTTCGTGACCGCCGGCTTAGTTCTCTGGACCCTAGCGAGACAGAGGCCCTCAGGGTAAGGACTGTCATCCTCCCCAGTAGCCAATCCAATGCCTAGCACGTAATCAGTGCCCAACAGTTTGTTGGGTTACTACCCCAACATCATGCCGTCCTCATTTTCTGAGAAGTAACTTGAATGCCCGTTACGTGTCAGGCATGGCTACCTCCTCTAGCAGAATCAAAAACAATCACCAGTAGAAAGAAGAGGTCTCCAGAAGGGGAACCAATGAGAATGACAGGGTCTTGGAAAGACGCCACTCCGGACAGAGTCCTTTCTGGCAGGGCCCGCCTCCGGGGAGCCCGCCTCCTCCCAGGAGATCGGGGCCGGGGGCACCGAGTGGGGGGCTGGACTGGAAACCTCTCCAGTCAAGGGCTAGAGAGTTCGCCATCTCGTCAAAACGTAGGGCCTACAAAATGCAGACACAGAAAAATTGGAGATGTCACATGAAGCTTCTTTTTAAAGAATTGAGGGATACCAAGGGGGCTCTGTTAAGTGTTCAACTCTGGATTTCGGCTCAGGTCATGATCTGTTTGTGAGTTCGAGCCCCATGTCAGGCTCTGTGCTGACAACACAGAGCTGCTTGGGATTCTCTCTCCTGCTCTCTCCACCCTCCCCTACTCTCTCTCTCTCAAAATAAATATTAAAAAAGAAGTTGGTCAGAGTCGGAGCATCCCCTTCACTGTCCCAGGCCATTTGTGTCTGTCCGTGGCCCCAGGGGCAGATCAGACACTAGCTACACAGAGCCTGAGGCACCTGAAAAGGACACGCTTCCATTAGTAGGTGAAAGTCATTTTTGGTGACTTACCGCATTTGAGATTATAAAACTAAGTGGACAAACGCTTTCTTTTCTTGTCACTTGGTCCCCAGCCCTCCTGGTCGGGGATGCCTGCCTGATATGAGTCACTCAAAAGTTAACGCACTCCGCTTTTGAACTTCTGTCTTCAACCCAGAAGACGGTCTTCATGTGAGGACAAACTACAAACAACGGGGTTGGGAAGGACTCTGGGTTGGGGGGACCTGCCTCCGAGCGGCGGGGGGGAGCTGGGGCCACAGGCTGGGCACCACTCCCGCCCGCACCTCCTGACTGCCGGGCGTGTTCCTGTCCTAACCATGGTCTACACAGGCGCAGATTTGAATGAATAAATTTACGCCCGCCCCACCTTTCTCACTGATGGAGGCTTCTAGCAGTTCACCCCAAAGAGGCCAAGGATCAGCACCCAGGTGCATCGAGGGGAAGACTGTGGAGCAGCTGCACAGAATCAGACCGACCTGGATTCTAATCGCTTCCCACGGTGGCCTGGGACGAACACTCCACCTTCCTAAAGGTGCTCCCTCCTCAACGTGCTCCCTTGTACAATGAATAGTGTCAATGTCAGAAAAAGAGTATGAAAAGTGTCTTTCCTAGGTGGTAAAATTATGATTTCTGTTTTTTGTGTGCTTTGGGGCATTTCCAAATTGTATTTAACATGCATTTAGTAACTAGGGGCAAGATACCGATTTTTAAAGTTCGTAAGTTCGCCAAGGGTGCAGATACTAAAACAGACGTCGAGAGCCAGGATTCTAGCTGTCCACAGCGACGCGCTTCTTTTGATGACTCGAGTAATTCCGCATCTTCTTTCAATCCTCATGAGCCAGGGGATGGATTTTAAAGAAAAGGGAGGCTTATGCCGTTTAAATACTTCTGTTGGGGGGGGGGGGCGCCTGGGTGGCTCAGTCGGTTAAGCATCCGGCTTCGGCTCAGGTCATGATCTCACGGTTCGTGGGTTCGGGCCCCACGTAAGACCCTGTGCTGACAGCTCAGAGCCTGGGGGCTGCTTCAGATTCTGTGTCTCCCTCTCTCTCGTAAGACAGAGCCTCCCCTGCTCTGTCTCTGTCTCTCAAAAATAAATTAAAAAAAATAAAAGTAAATAAATACTTCTGTTGGCACAGCCGTGCCCGGCAGAGAGCCCCTCCTAGCGCCAGCCGGCTGCAGGCGAGCCGGTGCTCCCGGAGGAGCCGGAGCGCTGTGGGCCAGCCGGTGCTCCAGGCCTCTGGGAAACATCCAGAGACTTGCTGTCCAGGCGAGCTGCTGGCTGGGCAGCCCCGTCAGGACTGGCCTTGGCTCCAAGGCTGCTCTCTGCGGGCTGTGCCCTTCCTCTGCTGACCAGGGGCTCCTGTCGAGGCCCAGTGGGGTCCCTGCCCTGTGCCGCTGCGGGATCCCAGCCCCACCCCGGGCCTTCGTGGCAGCCTCTGCCTTTGGGTACTGGTTTTTGAACTGTCCGCCCCCAGTGTCTCTTGGGGAACCGGTCCACACCTTCCATCCCCAAGGCTTGCGCATCCCCACGGCCCTCCGGGAGCTGGCTATCACAGGCATGGCTGCCTCCTTCCCAGCAGGCATTCCGTGAGTGAATCCAGGCCTCGCCCCAGACCTTGCACTTGGGAGTTGAGGTCAGGGGGAGAGGAGGAATTCTTCCAAAGGCCTGCTCCCTGGGGAGGGGACCTGCCTGAGCAGACCAGCTCTCCGCGTCCCGCCTGTGGAATCGGCAGTGACAGGGCTGCTGGGAGAGAAATGAGGCCACAGAACTCAGCCTGGGGTGGGTGGGCCAGCGCAGCAAGCCCCGGGACACGACTGCTACCCACCGCGGCCACCGTGCGGCCACAGCACCTCCGGGCGTGCCAAGTGGAGGAGACAGAACAGCGGCCCAGAGCAGCGGCGTGACCCCCTCGTGAGGAAGATGGGGCGCTCATGCTGGGGGCAAAGACACCGGCAGATGCCCCGACGGTGAGCTGCGTGGTCTCCAGGGAGACCAGTCGTGGGCTGGAGGGTATGGAGTCCCCTGCATGGGCCCTAGGCCGGCGCGGACACCGGAAGGGCAGCAAAGCCCACCTGGGGACAAAGAAGGCAGCAGCACCCGGGGGCGGGGGGGGGGACACGGCAGGCTCCTCCCCAGCCTCCTGCCCTCGGTTCCAACAGCCCAGCAGCACACACGTGACCTCTCGGACACTTCCTGCTCTCGGCCACAGAAGGGATGGAGGCGCACAGCGCCCGGGAGGAGCCCAGGGTCACCCGCGGGCTGGCGGTGGTGCTGGGCCGCGTCACCTGCACACGAGGTTCTGGCCAGGCTCCTGGGGAGTGCGCACCGGCTTCTGGTCGGGAGCAGGGGTGCGAGCTGCGAGCCTGGCAGGGCACTGGGGCACCGGGGCGGGCGAGTGTGAGGTTCCCCTTCAGCTGAGGGGAGGGAGTCCACATGAAACTCCCCGATCCCTTGACCAAATCAACAGCACGGCCGGCTTCCTCCTGTCACTGAGCCCCGGTGGATTCTCCACCGGCAGGACGCTCGGAGTCACGTGTTGCCACCCCTCCAGCTGGGGACCTGCATCTAAAACCCAGAGACAGCGACCACCAGTAACAATTTTACATGACTTTTATTTAATAAAACCACATATTTACAATTCAAAAAGTCCTAATTTGATAGGCTTTGCTAAATAAAATTAAAGGGTAACTGTACAGGCAATTAAAACGTGATAGGTAGCAAGTATTATCAGGAATTTTTCTATCAGCAAACTATTTAAAATAGTCAAAAAACTGAGCAGATAAAAAGTACCACTGAAAGTGAACAATGTTTCTGGGTGATTTGTCAGGGACTGCTGGGGACGCAGCTTCCGACCCGCAGGGGCCAGAGGCGTCCAGGCCCCGAGCCTGGAGTCCTGGATCTGCACGCACGGGAAGCGGAGAGCGCGGACTTCCGACGGGGCGGGGCGTTCACGCTGTTTCCAGTTTTCCCAAATGGTAGCGTCAAACAGAGAAGCCCTCTGCGGAAAGGGGCCCCAGGACCCAGTGCGGGGACTCAGGACCCCCGGCCTCGGGGGAGGACACGGCGACCCGCAAGACCTCGTGCGGCCCCGGAAGAGGTCACGGAAACCTCTTTGGAGCTCAAGCCTCACCAAGGGTTCCGGATCGGCATGGGATCCTGTTTAAAGACTTAATGCGTAAATAGTGACACAAATCCAAAGAGATTGACGTCCAACTGCGGGGACAAAAAAAGGGTTAAGGGCTGGGCCCTGAATGCTCGTGACGTCCCGCGAACCCGGGACGCGGCGCACAGCCCCTGTGGCGTCGCTTCCTGTCCCAATTTAGGAACATTTCCACGTACAGTAAGAAAATATATACATCCTTCCGGACAGAACGCCTGCGTCCCGGAACGCGAGTCCGCGCGTGCGGGAGGAGCGGCTGGCGGGGCTCAGCCTGGGGTTACATTCAGCATCGCGGGGTCCCAGACGGGACGCCTCCCCCCGAGGGGTCGGGCGAGTTCGCACTTGACGGCTGAGGCAGAGAGTGTTTCCAAGATGCTCCGCAGCCTCCTTGGAGAATCGGTTAAGACGGCGGGGGACAAAGGCAGTTCCAGAAAACAGGACACGTGGAGGAGGGCCGGGGCGAAGGGCCCGAGGGCGGCCCGGGCCCAGACACTGGCTACTGCGCCTGCCCGTCGGCAGCGGACATGGCGGACGCAGAAAACCTGCCAGGGCAAGGTCGCGGTCAGGCCCCGGCCCCCTCCCGGTCTCCTTGCTGCGTGCCTGCTGCCGGGGCCGAGGGGGCGTGGAGGGCCGGGCCCAGCCCACGGCGCCCCTGCCCGTCCACCGAGCGCCCCCCACACACACACACACACGGGCTGGCACATGGGAGCTGGCGGCCGCAGGCCTGAGTGCCCTCCGCTGCTCCCTGTGAAGCCACTCGTTTGAGTTTGGATAATCGGAGCTCGGACGACAGAACTCCTGAGGGTCAGTCGAGGGAGAGGCAGGACCAGACGCTGCCGACTGATGAACTCGGGGCGGCAGCTGGAGCGGGGAGAGGCGCACAGGGCGAGCACCGAGGGCCCCGAGCAGCCCGTCCGCACGGCTGGAAGCAAGCGGCTGCTCCCTGGCCTCGACGTTCCAGCCTGAAGCCAGATGCGCGAGGAGGGGGCCCCTCGTACTCAGGGCCGTCCTGCTGTTCAGGAGACACTGGGGGGAGCAGCAGCAGCGTGTGACGGCAGGCCCCCGGCCCAGCGTCCGCAGACAGGAGGCGGGGGAGGGGGGCCCCGGGCTCTTCCCACCGACCCTTGGCCCTGTGTGCACAGCCTTCCCTGCTCGGGAGACGCAGGCGGGAGACGCAGGCGGCAACCTCGGCGAACAGAGAACCCCAGGGAGCCCCCGGGCCTCGTGTGGGACCGCCGTGCGGCAGCCCGGCCTCCTTCCCCGCCAGCTTTGGCAGGCGGGCTGTGAACAGCCCCCCAGGTCCGCAAAGGGTGCCTTGGACACCGAATCGGCAGCCCCTTCCCTGCTCACGGACGGGAACAAGCCAGCAACCTCTCTGAGCCTCCCGGGGGCGGCTGTGGGGGGGGGGGGGAGTTCTCCTGCTCCGGAAGACTGTAATGTACTTTGCATTAGTTGATATAAAAGCACGACAATTTAATTCACTTTCGCTGAAATGGGGGCGGGGGAGGTATGACCCACGCAGAGCGCGCAGCGCTGGCCGAGGGCAGCAGTGGCTCGGCACTCCGAGCTCCTTAAGGCTAAGCCTTGGTGTGAGGCCTTGGAGAGTCGTTTGTTTTGTTTCGTTTAAGGCCAACTCCAGGGTTAGGGTCAACCGTGAAAACGGCCCATCGTCGTCCGAAACCACGCGGGCTCCACCTGGAGGTCTGCTGGGGGCCGAGCGGGCCCGCCTGTCCCCTCAGTGCCTGAGCGACGGGCTTCCCTTCTCCGGGTCGCGGCTGTCCCTCTGCAGCGCCGTCAGTACCTGCGAGCACAGGAGACGCCGTGGGCGGCCTGCAGGCACCCCCGGGCACAGGCGGCGGGACGCCCAGCTGTGTCCCTGCCTCCCTGCCACTCCCCCTTCCGCTTTCAACTTCGTAACGTGAGACCCCAATGGCGTTGCCTCCGGCTGATGTCCTACAACCGTGTCCCACCAGCCACGGGGCCAATGCCAACACAGGGCTACAGGCTTCCCCGGCCACGCCCGGCGCCAGCCCGCCCCCTCCAGCACGCCGGCCAGCGCCCCTCCGCCGGCAAGCGCCCCTCCCCTGCCTGCCTCT
>PISW01010493.1:0-49236 GCA_004023785.1 Mungos mungo | reverse complement strand
ATTGGGGTACATGTGCCCCTATGCATCAGCATTTCTCTATCTCTTGGGTAAATCCCTAGCAGGGCTATTGCTGGGTCATAAGGGAGTTCTATGGATAGTTTTTTGAGGAACCTCCACACTGTTTTCCAGAGTGGCTGCACCAGTTTACATTCCCACCAACAGTGTAGGAGGGTGCCCGTCTCTCCACACCCTCGCCAGCATCTAGAGTCTCTTGATTTGTTCATTTTAGCCACTCTGACTGGTGTGAGGTGGTATCTCAGTGTGGTTTTGATTTGTGTTTCCCTGATGATGAGTGATGTTGAGCATCGTTTCATGTGCCTGTCCGCCATCTGGATGTCCTCTTTGGACAGGGCTGTGTTTAAATCCCGGTCTCTCTCCTCCAGCTTTGGAGCCCTGCCCGGGCTACCTGACGTACCGCTCTCTGTAACTCACTTTACACATACATGAAATGGACAGAATAACCCCACTCAGCTATTTGCTGTGAGAATTCAAGGAAGGCACTTTTCATGATGCCAGTACATGCGTACTAACAATCTGTTAGTTACAAAGCACCGGAACAGAGCCTTTCCTACAGCCACCTTCTTTTACTTTGAAATCAGTGTTTTTATGATCAGTTGTGGATAAAATGATGCTTCCTAGTAACACGGCTGTGCCTAATATGGGGGGAAGGTGGGGCAAGAAGAGAAAGAGAGACGGAGATATTGATTTCTCAACAACGCAGAGGAAATGAAGAGAAGTTTCAAGCTCGGTAAGAAATAAAAGCATTGTTTGATAACACATATTATTTGTGATCAGAAAGTGAAAATCCAAACACGGTATCAATTAAACCAATAATCTGTCTTATAATATTTTGACTGAGGAGAAAAATATAAAACGTAAGCATCAGCACACATGTACTGTGATTCTGCTGATGTACTTTACATAAATTGAAATTGTGAGAAGATAGGGCTTAATGAACCAGGTTCTTACCTAGAGGAATTAATGAAACCACACTGACGAATCTGGGTTTTTTTCTTATACATAAAAGTGATCTCCAGTTTTAACATGTAGTATTATAAACACATTTGCATCCCATGCATTTCGTAAAAATGAAACAAATGATATATTTTCAATTTTTTGCCATCAGTGGAAATAATTTTATTCTCACTAAAATATACACTATGTGCTGATCACACTTTCAGCTGAATACTGGCACTGAATTAGCTTTTTAGACTCTTGGCTTTGCAGCTTGGTACTGAACGCCTTGAAAGTCGGTTTCCAGGATCACTTTGTTTGGATCTTTGATCGCAAGGGCTCCTTGTCCTTCCTTGGTGAATGTTAGGTTTACAAGAAAAAGGCCTACTGATGGCAGCACTGGCTAAATACAAACAGAAGCAAACGTGTTCAATCCCATTTACTAATTTTGTTAGTGTTTGTTGGATTTGGCTAGTAGTTTTCCTTATTTTCTGATGTCACTAAGTTATTAGTACAAAGAAATAGAAAATCCAAATGTCCGTTGACTGAGGAATGGATGAAGATGACAGTGTAATAATGGAATATTGCCTGGACATCACAAAGAATGAAATCTTGCTTTTTGCAATGACATGGAGGGAGCTAAAATGTGTTACGCTAAACAAAGTAAGTCAGTCAGAGAAGCCCAAATACCATATGAGTTCTCTCACATGTGCGCTTTAAGAAACAAAACAGATGAAAACAAAACAACAAAAACAACAACAACAACAAAAAAAGGTGGGGCACCTGGGGGGCTCAGTCGGCTAAGCGTCCGACTTCGGCTCAGGTCAGATCTCACTGCTGGGGGTTCGAGCCCCACATCGGGCTCTGTGCTGACAGCTGGGAACCTGGAGCTGCTTCAGATTTGGTGTCTCCCTCCCTCTCTGCCCCTCCCCCACTTGTGCTCTGTCTCTCTCTCTCTCTCTCAAAAATTAATAAAACAAAATAAAAATGAAACAAAACAGATGAACATTTGGGAAGGTGAGGCAGAGAGAGAGGCAAACAAACCATAAAGACTCTTAAATACAGAGGACAAACTGAGGGTCGATGGAGGAGGGGGTGGGAGGGGCATGGAGGAGGGGGTGGGGTGGGCATGGAGGAGGGCTCTGTTAGGATGAGCCCTGGGTGTCGTATGTAAGTGGTGAGTCTCCGAATGACATACCAGAAACCAATATTGTATGTTAACTAAAGTTAAAATAAACAAACAACAAAAACAAAAGAGAACTAGAAAGTACTTACAAAATTTCATATTACCAGAAAGTTCCCAATTGTCCAAAGGTTATTTGAAAGATTTTAAAACAGATTTGTTTCTTTTCTCAAAATGAGCTGTTTGATTCTATGAGTTTTTAAAGCTGGCACATTAACTTCATTTATTATGACAGAATTACACTATAGTGGAAATTTTTAAAAAAAACCTTTTGTTTCAGTATTTTTATATCCTCATTGGAAAAGCTTCTTTTAAAAATTCGTCGCTGACTTGCTCACCAAGATTCCACTCTAAAAGGCGGCATAAAGCACACTGAGACGTATCTGCGTGGTGCGCCACATGGGCAGTGTTCTGTCATCCTGGAAGCAATTAGCAAAGTCTACCTCTTGTCTTTTTGGCACTCACTCTCGAATTTCACACCTCTGGGTGGAAACCTGCATTTAAGCAGTGTAATTCTTCTGTGCCAGGAAAGACTTTCACTTTGACTTTTCCTCCCATTAAAAGTTGTATAACCTGTGCACAATATTTTCTTTTCAGGAAAGAATTAATCATTAGACTATGTCCAGTTGCATTTGGGGCGTTCCTGGTGTCAACGTCTTTGCGGGTCTACAGCTGGCTCACAACTGACCCAGCAGGTGGATCCTGTGTTTGGTGTTATTTCAACAATATTAGCCTGGAGACTTAATCTTCTCCTCTTTTCTTGTCATCAGTGAATGCATTTGTGTGTTTTATACTTAATATCAAGTTTGAGTTGAAGAACCTCTTCCCTGTTGAGTGTTTTGAGGGATGTGCACAGGCATGCATGTCTGGATAAAATGCCTTTAAGTATTTCATCCTGGAAACATTTAACATGGAGTCTAAACTATGTTTAAGATACCTAGCTTCTGGGACGCCTGGGTAGCTAGGTAGGTTAGTCATCCGACTTCGGCTCAGGTCATGGTCTCAGAGTTCATGGGTTCAAGCCCTGTGTCAGGCTCTGTGCTGACAGCCAGAGCCTGGAGCCTCCTTCCAATTCTGTCTTCCTCTCTCTCTGCCCCTCTCCCGCTCATATTCTGTCTCCTTCTTTCACTCAAAAATGAAGAAACATTTAAGAAAAAGATACCTACCTTTTCCAGTATGAGAGAAATTATTCCACAGCTTACGATGCGTTGTTGCTGCAAAGACGATGATACGGTAACTTGGCCCGTTTGTCCTTTTGCTCCTGTGCACACAGTCTACACCTTCCATGTTTAGACCTTTGTCAAATGCTCAGTGAAGAAATACATAGTTATAAACAGGGCTGAATATTGGTAGAGCTGTGCCTTCGTATTCCAGATACTTAACTTTGAATTGCCCTGATAACTGGTATCGTTTCCAGTGGCCCACGGTTTACTTCTCATGGCATAATATTTACAGAGGGTAAAGGAGTGTTGTTAAAAATAGTGGCTATAGGGGCGCCTGGGTGGCTCAGCTGGCTAAGTGTCCAGCTATTGATGCCGGCTCAGGTCATGATCTCATGGTTCATGGGATCGAGCCCTGCGTCAGGCTCTGTGCTCATAGCTTATGATGATCTCTCCCTCCCTCTCTCTGTCTCCCCTCTCTAAAAATAAATAAATACACATTATAAAAAGTCAGTGGCTATGATGGCCATATTTCAAATAATCTATTTGATAATTTCACGTCCTTTTTGGGATCACCTTCCTGACAGCCATATGTAGGTTGTGTGTGTGTGTGTGTGTGTGTGTGTGTGTGTGCGCGCGCACGTGTGTGGCTTTCTCGTGGATACTTCATCAGGAATAACTTCAACACCTACAGGACTTCCGTAAGCCAGGTCCCCTCACGGGTGGGCACAGCTGGGCTGCCCTCTGTCCCACCGCTAACTCAGAAGTCAGGCAGCTAGTCATAGGCCGCCGTCTAACCTTGACAAAGGATGAACCCAAGTGTCAGTCCACAGAGTAAATGTCAGTAAAGCTTAAATCTTAGACAACTTTCTGAATAAAATAAACGTAAAAAGAGGTCTAGTAATTTCTTCCCGCATCCCAGTGCGGTGTTCAGTTCCAGCGATGCTCACATTCTAGTTTGAAACTGCTGATCTACAGGTCTCCCTGTGAAACCCGAAGTCTTAGATATGTAATCCTCATAGTCAAAAACGCGTGTCCGTGAGTTCTGGTTTGGATATTCTGGAATCTACGGGAATCGACCAGGAGATATTCTAATATTAGGAAAATCATGGATGACATCCCACTTGAAGTAGACAGGGGCACTTTTCAAATGTTTTGTGAATTCTAAAGTCCCTTCAAAGAGGTGACCTTTTTCATTCTTGATCTGTGAGCCTCTCTTTCTTTATTAAAAAAAAGAACATGGTTTCACTTATCCTCACGTTTTCCAGCTGAAATATCCCTGAATCTGAAGTGCAAATTATTATAACTATGTTTGAGGCGGTAAAGAAAAAGAGGGCTTATTTCTAAGCCTTTGATTTTTCTAATGAAACTCTAGTAAAAGATAAAAGATCCCATCGGCTCGTGGGCCGATGTCCACGGTTAGGCACACACATAAACTAGAAGCACGTAGGGAAGAAGGAAAGTTCTCAGCAGGGTCAAATCCATAGGAGACTCTCATTACCGCCAGGCCAGGCTGTCCTCCAAAGAGAGCTGGTTCAGATCAGCTCACCGTAGTTTATGCACTTTATAAACTGAGCAAGACAAATAGTGTGTTAAGGCTTTATGGACTTGTTATGACAGCTAATTTCGAATCGCCTGACATAGTATCTGAGCAAATGTACAGGTGTTCATTCATTTCCCCCGCACTCCGGATACTGTAATTGAGTGCCTCGGAAAGCCCACTCGTAAGAGCTGACAAACATCCCCACGACCCACAAGAATGAAAGTTGTAAGTCACCGGGCTCCGACGTGGAAAGTTAGCAGGGAACTCAGGGGCCATGCATCTTTTTAATGACCCTATTGCAGAAATCTTGCGTGGGTTTCTATGACAGTCTACCAGGGTCCTCGGAGGACACCTAATGAATTACCTATAACTTTAATTTAACTGACATAACACCTGACAGATGAGGGACTTCCGACATGCCTTTGAGTTTATCACCCTCTTCATGAAACCGCCATTGTGACCTAAGCCTTGCCTTCCTTTTCTCCTTTACCATCATCTGTTCCTAATTTTAATAACATGGAGCCCTGTTACGGACTATGCTAGCACACGGTCCTTCCCAACAGGTGCCACCCTGCCCGGGACCCCAGCTTTCTTCCCAGCACTGGGATCCCGTCTGCCATTCCAAGCTGGTCCTTTTCCAGATGTTTTTCTCTGCACCAAGTGTCACTATTTATTTGATTTTTATTCACGGGCTAATATTTAAGATACTTCATCTGTGGCTGGAGGTAGATTAAAACATAAAACCTCAAGATAAAATACCTATTTTAAATCTTGTGAATTTATTAAATGAAACATGCAATGATCTTGTAGCTTATTCGTCAAAAATTCACGAAGCTATTTTAAGTGCGTGTGATTCCCTATCCATCATCATATGTTTGATTTGCTTGAGAAACATTTTTGAACATCCTTGAAAACAAAGGATTTTTAAGAAGGTTAATTATACAATTGACCACATTATGTATCTATAGTCAGGGGGATTTGTTTCCTTTGAGTGTAACACATTAAGTATTTATGCCACATTAAGGAGTAAAATAAATCGACCTTCTTCCGGAAATGCACCACCAACTCCTACCAAGTCTCCTGTGAGACTTTCCATCTTCCTACCTCCAGAAAGACCCTGCAGCACAATTTTAGTTTTGGACACTTGCCATTTGAGGTCACATATATTGAATCAGCCTATACAGTTTGTTCAATTAACATGTAAAGGCTTTTGTTTCGTTTTCGTACACTTATGGCGGAGATGTTAATAATAGAAAGAATACTTTAAGGGTTTTTTTCCCTTCAAATAGGGGGCTCCGCGTGTTTTCATATTGACCATTCTGTGAAAACTATAAATGGAAAGTTTTCGATCTCTCTGGGTAATTTTCTCACTCACTGGGAAAGAACAGAGAACAGAAAAAGGTCACACTGATGACAAAGGAACTCGAGTTTTATTTCCTACCAGTAGACTTGTGGAGCAATGGCTAATGTCCAAGTACTGAATGAAAATGTCCTCGGATGAATCGCTTCTGATATAATTCCACATTAACTGTTAGTCTCTTTCCGGAGGTCTTTCCTCTCTAGTCACGTAAATGTGTAACTAGAAGTGACTTCAGCAAATGAACTTGAGAGCATCGTTGATTGATAAACACATTCGGATGCCTTTCAAGACTACCAGTTATTCAACATTTTGTGTCTTGGGGTGGGGGCTCTGCCTCTTTTTGCTTTGGCTCTAGCCCAGGGGGAGGCTTGAAGGTGAAAGCAGTTTTATTAAGTAAAAGTGATATTTTGTTGTGGTGGTTGTGCTCTCTCTCAAAATAAATAAATAAACTTAAGAAGATAAAATAATAAAAGGGCTCATGCAAACCATATCCCCTGAGTTCCTACATGTTCACAATAGGTATCTGTTCTCTCTGTATTGGAATGACCATGTATTACTCTTGAATCACATTCTTTTTCCTGAGGAATTACTTGGTACAGTTACACTGTCCTCAACTGAAAGCTAGTGTAAAGAAGCATGAAATCAGGCTGACCGCCCCCTAGTGGTGGCATCGGTGAGTTGGTCCTTTTTCTCATTACCCATCCTCCCAACCCAAGCACACACACAAATCCTTCTAGTCTACCGGCTTCCCTAAGCACTCTGTTAGTGCTTCTTAATGCTGATCAATCAAGATCACATCATTCTTCCAATCCATGAGCACATGTTTTATTTTAGGACAGTGTGCTTAAAATGTACCTTGGACATTTCTTTTGGCTTTTCTTCTAATGCTTTTCATCAAGAATATCAGTTACATAGATGTTGAATTTTCCCTGTCTTCCCTGTGCATCATTTTCCCTATAGCCTTTTAAAAATCTTCACTCCTTGTTCTGTATGCTTTTCCCAAGCCCCTTTACTGGGACCTCATGTAATTCCATTAGCATCCATGATCCTCTGGGGTGTCTCCAAAGTATGTTTCCTTTATCAAGTGCCTCGCTTATCATTTGTATTTCACTCCTGGACTTCAACTCCTCAGTTTCTAGGTCATACTTTCCTTCATCATTTCTTTCTTGAGCCCTTGAATCATTGACTCGAATTTTTATTTGACAGAGACCAGATATTTATTAAAACCTTTTGTTTCTTGGGGAAATCATAAGTAATAATATTTTTACATCTTTGGGGGAAATTTTTTCTCTTCCAAATATTTTGTTATTGCGTGTGTGTTTTTCCTTCTCTGTTCAAAGTATCTAGAAGAGCTTTTTTCCTTTTCTCATTTTTATTTGTCTTAGAATGAAGTAAGCTCTTAACAGACCAGCTGTTGACAAGTTGAATGTTCACATGACAGCATGTCTTTGCAGATGCCAGAGAGAAGACTCCCCTATTCCCTGTGAACTTCTGAGTGCCACCCGGGGTGGGGGGCATCCGTGGTGTAGCCCCTCCCTCTCTGCAAGTGATAAAGATTAGCCACTACATGGCTGCTCCCCTCTCCCAGGACCTGCTCTGCCCTGAATTGTTCCAAAGTAACAGATACTGGATTTGCCTCTCAGAACATGCCTCCAACTTTAGTCACATCTGTGCACAGACGTGAATGAGGTCACCACAGCAGGGAACCTTCGGAGGGCCCTTTCGATGCTGGACCAATTCCAGCGCAACTGGCAGATCCCGTGCACCTGTATTACAGGACTCCAGACAGCGTCTGCCTAGCAGAAGCATGAGTTCCTGCTTTCTCCATTATGCATTCAATGATTTCATGAAAAAGAAGCTGAAGTCGATGTTTATTCTATTATCATGGTAAATTCTAAAATTGCTTCTTAACACTCTTTGCTATGTTTATTTTTTAATATCTTATTTCAAAATAACTTACAGACTCACAGGAAGTTCCAAAATTAGTACGTAGATCCCACTGAACGCTTCACCCTATTTTCCCTAAGGGTGGCATCGTTTAGAAATGTAATATAAAATCAGAACCAGGAAATCAACATCGGTACAATGTCGTTTCCTACAAGGCAGGCCCGTTTTTACCTGCAGTCATACGCGTGTGTGTCTGTGCGTGTGCACGTGTGTGCGTGTTCATGTGGCTTCAGGCAGCTTGACTCTGAGTATAGCGACCACCACAGTGCCGGCACTTCAAAGGTCCTGCCTCATGCGACCCCGCTAAGGTTCCATCCCTCCGGCCAGCAAACCTTCATGTGCCCCCAGTCTGTAGAGACGTGTCACCTCACCAAGGCCATGTAAACACAGTCGTGTAGCATGTAATCTTCTGAGACTGACTTTGTCGCGCAGCAGAATCTCCTGGAGAGTCAGCTAAGTTATTGTGTGCGCTTCGTGCCTTTTTATTTCCAAGTGGAATCCCGGGTGCCGCCCGACCACACTTTGTTGAACCTTTCACGAACTGAGAGACGCCTGGGAATTTTCTTCCAGTTTGGGGCCGTTAGGAATAAAGCTGCTATAAGCGTTCATGAACAGATTTCTGCATACATGTTCATCTCTCCGGGACAAGCACCAGGAGGGGAGCCGCTGGCGGAATCTGGTTTTACCAGGGCTTCAAGCACGACTCTACCATCTTCTATTCCTGAGTGGCCCATCATCTCTGCGTCCTCACCAGCACCGGACATTTCAGCTGTGGAGGCCGGTGTGCGGCGGTGTCTCACAGGGATTTTAATTTGCATTTCCTAAAGAGCTAATGATGGGGAGCACCTCTTCATGCACACATTTGCCGTCCACGGCTCCTCATTAGTGAGACGGCTGTTCATCTCCTTTGCCAACTTTCTCACTTGTTTACTATTACTGTTGTTTAGTGCTGAGTCTTGCAATTTCTTAATAAATTCTAAATAGAAGGCCTTAGTTAGATGTGTAGCTTGCCAGCATCTTCTCCAAGCTCGTGACTTCTCATTTCACCCCCTCATTATTAGAGGAAACATTTGAAGAGCAAAGTGTTGTTTGTATTTTGTTTTAATCTTGATGAAGTCCAATTCATCCCATGTATCTTTAATGGATCCTGCTCTTAACATCGTGTCTGAGAATTCTTCACCCAATCTTGGGTCCCAAAGATTCTCTTCTATTTTCTTCTGAAAGTTTTACAGTTTTATACTTTACATGTAAACCCACGATCCACTCTGAGTTATGTTGTACAAGGTGCGACATTTAGGTCAAAGTTCTTTTTATATAATTTAATTTTATTAATTTGTTTTTTGTTCAAATCCACTTGCTCTGGACCATTCGTTGAGGAGACGGTCCCTCCATGCAATTACTCTCTGCGCCCCTGCGAAAATCAGCTTATCTCCGGGTTTCCCGTTCTATTCCATCACCCTAGGAAGCATGGAGTCTTGACTCCTATGGCTACAGAATAACACCTAACACTGGATGGAATGATTCCTCCCGCCTTTTTTTTAAAATTTCTAGCTGTTTTGGATCCTTTGCCTTCCTGTATAAATTTTAGCTCTAGCTTATTTCTGTGTTTAAAAAAAAAAATCCTTACTTGGCTTGATAAGAATTGCATTGACCCACAGGGAAATTTGGGGAAACTGACATCTGAACGAAGTTGTCTTTCAATCCGTGAAAGCTGTATGTCTTCACATGTATTCAGATTTTATCTTTATTCCTCAGTGTTTCCTAATTTTCAGCATCAGACCTTTTACATATTTCACTGTATTCATGCCTAAGTATGTTCTTGTATTTATTTTCCATAATGTTCATCTTACAAAGGAAGAAAAAATGAAACCTGAATAAATACAAGACCCAAGTCCCATGGCTTAAAGATGTTGAAGCTCAAACCCAGTCTCTGCGTTTTGGACACAAAACTCCACCTTGCTGTTGTCCATGATGGAAGCATCGGGAAGAAGCAGTGCTCTCTCCCCCTGGAGCATAGTCCAGGCACCGAGGCGACCTGGAGCACACCTGGGAGGAGGGCCGTTTTTGGTTGGGGAGGGGCTACAGGAATATTGCAGGCTTTGAGAGGGTTTCCTTGGGTCGTCCTCAAACAGAGAAACTGGTTCCCCTCTCCCCACTTCTTACAACCTCTTCTATTTCATCATCAGTTATGAACCACAGGTTTTCTAGAAACATCCAGGTTATTCTGAGGGTTTCTGTCATTGACTAAAGAGGCTCTGGGCTTTACAAAGAATAAAGACAACCTAAGGGACACGGGGAATCAGCTTCCTGTCTCATTAAATATTCTTTTTGGATTCAGAGACACCCAAGCCAGAAATGATTAATGATCTCCTGACCCTTGTGACCCTCTCGGTGCCTATGCTCAGCTTGGGTAGACATTTCCTGTGGGGCCTCCACTCCTGTCTGCAGCTTACCTGCTGGAAATTCATCTCCTGGAAGGGCTGTGGGTGCCTCACAATGAGATGCAGGGCATCACAGGGTGCTGTGTGGCACAGAGAGGGAGACGTGAATCTCAGCCCCACGTGGGGCCACCCGCCTTGCTGGGGCACAAAGATGGTAAACCAAGATGGCAGTCTACATCCTAACTGTCAGAGATACATGGCAAAGAGATGGACGGAGTGTGTGTGTGTGTGTGTGTGTACATGTATTCATATTATCATTATATTTCATTTTTGTCTTGTGGTTTTTATTTTGCTCCTTTTTCCTATTCCATCCTTACTCCAGCCCAAAACTGTCCACGCAGACACGAGGCCTTACCCTCTCAGCACTGATTAGAGATGTCTAATGGGAAATCTGCACATTCTCCCAGTGTCTGCCGCAATAAACCCTCCTAATAACTGACGTGCTCCGGAGGGTCACATCTCGTTACCCTGGGGGACTTCATAAACTGACTTGACAGGTCATATGACCGCATGATTCGTCAACTTCAAAAGCAGGTTTGGGTGGCGGGCAGACCAGCAACGGGCACCACCTGAAAGTGAGGAGGTGGAGGCTTCTGTGTGACTTCAGAAATAGCCAAACACTTTGATATCTTGGCCACAGAGAAAGTGTAGCTGCCACTCACGTCCTCTCTGAGTGTGTGACACAAAGCTGTGTGTGTTACATATGAGCCAGGAAGGAAAACACTTTCGACAGAACACACTCCATCTCCTATAGAATTTGGGGGGAAGGCAAATCCTCTAGTGTTGATAGAAGAATCAGAGGGCACAAGACCTTCTCATGTGTGCTGTGCACCCTGAGGTCCTCTGTGTCCAGAGAAATCATACCCAGATTATTGCTGCAATTCTATATGGAGAAAAAGTAATATTCATGCTCACACTTACACTGTGAAATTTGCTTATTGGAACTTTGAACCTGTATCTTGGATTTTGGCCTTTTCTCTTTTTTGCAATTTGAATCAATATAGATAAATAATTATAATAATAAAAGCAATTTTCTAATTAGAATATGTTTTGAAGTTAAATCTCTCCAATACAGGAAGACACTCAGGATCCTATATGGTCTACGGATAAGATAAAATTATAACTTAAAATGATTTTCAGTTCTCACCATCAATGACTTTCTAAGTGACACATTTCTAATGTACTAGTGACCACCAGTAACTGAGGGTCAGATGAGTGCATTCGGAAGGTGGAAATTTGAACTAATAAGAGTTGAAAGCCTGTGATATAGAAACCTTTTTTCAATGGAAAAAAAAAAGCCTGTTTATTCCTTCTATCTCTGGCTTAAAAACCCAATAATGTAGAGAAGTACCAAAAGTCAGACGCATTGTTGGGAGGAGGAAAAAGAAGAAAATGCCCACATGCCCACGGAGGTGGTGCCCATTTGCCAATCCACGAACATGGTTCCAGAAACCAAAGCCTTCTCCCATGTCCTGTTCATCTAGGACACTTCTGAGTCGCTCAGAAGCAGGTGAATTCGGGCTGACGTGAGTCTTGCCACACACCCCGAGTACCACCCGGTTCCCCACGGACTGCCAGCTGATGCGCAGCGTCCCATAGGCCTGATCCTGGTCACCGCATGAGATGTCAGCTGTCCGCGTGGCCTCTGATTTCCAGTACCGCTTCCAGAACATGCCCTCTAATCTAAATGAGACACTTTACACTTCCTGTTGACATTTGTATATTTCCCTAGACAAGTCTTACTCTTAAGGGTTAATTCAGAATTTTTCTTCTTTCTTAACCCTCCACACCTGGCTCTCTTCCCCATCAGTCTAAGAGAGTCATGTCTCCTTGTGCAGAGAATAGAAATGGTCAGAGGTCACACTGAAGATGGAAGCATTAAATACCTCTACCTACGTGAATGGCAAATGAACATCGAATTGAATGATGTAATGTATAATATAATATAATATAATATAATATAAAAATAAAATAGAAAGCTGCTAACAATACACACAGATCTCTGACAATGTCGAGCAGAATGAAGAGTTTTCTGAATGGTTGGACCCAGAGAGTCTGACTCTACTGTGCTTCGGGAACAACGCTGATGCCATAGTACACTTCTGGTTGGCAGGGAAAACTGGGCAGAAAGGAGCAAATGCACGCATACGCCCTATTTGCAAAAATCCAATTGGAAGAGTGATAGACAAAGAAGTGGACATGGTCACTGGCTTGACCAAAGCTGGTAAAAGAGAGATAAATGCCAAGTGCCCCCAGAAACCCGCCTCCGCATAAGCTACAGGTGTATGTCCAGTTCACCACACAGTCTGTGACGTGGGGCGGTAACTGGGAACCCCAGGCCAGGAAAAGCAGCAAGTTCATGAGAAATTGTTTTGAGGCACACAACTGAATTAAAGCTTCTACTGGCCCAGGTCAGGCCTGACACTCTTTCCCTCGGAGAAAATATTCCGAGAAGATATCTGGACTTTCTCTCATGCAACGTTATTTTAAAAATATGGAAATTGAGCAAGCATAGCTCAAGAGACTTAGGAGAGCAAAGGAAAACCACTTCTGGATAGAAGGTCACAGCAGACACAACGGAAGAAGACCCGCATGGACCAGAGAGCCACCCTTGGCAAACTCACAGAGATTTGGAAAAACAAAAGGAAAACGGAAAAATTGAAAACTATGGGCAGAATAAAAATTACACGCAAGCAGAGTCAGAGGACACCCAGCCTCCACTCTGCAGATAGGAAAACTCAAGCTACGGGTGTTTCTGCGCTGTGATTCACCTTGTATCCGAGCAGTTGTTAGAAGTTCTAAAACTGGCGTAAGGTAACCGTCAGTTCAAGGGGGGTGGCAGGAGGAGGAGACGGAGGAACGTGTGGTCTTCACGGATCATATAAGGAGCTCCAGCTCAGCTGACCCTATGACAGAGAACAAGCAAGATGGTTTTTATTTGTTTTTTATTTATGAAACTCACAAAACAGTGTACCAATACTTGTCAGAGAGACAGACGTACACACAATAATAACCCACCAAACAGTAAATGTAAACATCCTACGTGAAATCTAGCAAAGAAAATTAAGCACTACTTAAATAATATTAAGCAGAATAGATAAAGTTTATGGATATGTGGAAAACTCAATAACAGGATATTTCTTAACTAATCAAACACATGTTACACCATATAAATAAATGATTGCAATTGATGCTAATGTCATATTTATTGGACATGAACATTAATTTCTGATTAAATAGAAAGACTCCTCAGTAAACATATAAATGTCTCCTCAAACATAAAAATCGATAGGTCGATGTGTAGACTGGTCTTGAAAGCTGGAGGGATGCCTTCCCTCCCTGTGACACTCTCTAGTTGTCTCTTGACCTGGGAAGAGCCAGAGCCTGGGGGCCAGTGCGCAACGGTGGGTTAAACCGCCGTGTGGGCAGGAGCGGGAAGCAGGAAGAGCGAGCAAGCCCCGTGCCAGCAGAACTGGGTTCACACCAGTTCATCTTCAGGAAGCAGAAACACCAGAGAGAAGAGACAGGATTCCTGGCTCACCCACAGCAGGTGCGGGAACCTTGACAGAGGCTCTGACATCCTCGGGGCCAAAGACAGTTGAGCCGTGCCCAAGTCCTTCCGTCGCACACATCAAGGAGCAGATTTAGAAGGCCCCGCATCCTCCGGGGGGGGGGGGCCGGGGGTGCTAGGAGGCAATGACCGTGACAGGAATGCCGACGGCTCTACATATACAGCAGAGGTGTGAACGGATATGGCCTTGAGCTGGGCACCGCACCAGTACTTAGCCTGTAACAATGTATCCATAGCGACAACACTGAGGTTGTTACATTGTCATACCCATTTTACAGACTCAGACCTTCTACTTGCTCAGGCATTGGGACACCTCGAGCTTGTAATAACTCCTCTTGGCCCAACACTATTGCAAGATGCATTCAGTGTAGACTTTTATCTTCTGCCTTCTCTGGATTTTTTTGGGTCGGTTTCTCAAAACAGTTGGCAATTGGTGCATCTTACTTTCTTTGCCAGGCCCCATTCTGGACATGGGCCAGCCCGCAGAAGAGGGTCCTCAGGCCAATGTCGATTCCCATCATCCAAGGGCCGGAGGTGTGGTCTGAGCGTTAAACATGGCGGCCCTGGAGCTGTCCATCGTGAACCGTGGACGGACGACAGTTTGTGGCCAGACCAGGCTTGCTTCGTTTAGAGACGAGGAAGGTAAGACCCAGTGCGTGTAAGTTCAGGTCTTCTTCCCAACCCTCAGGTCAGCCTCTCCACAGCCGTGACCTCGTTGACCGAACTCGATGTCCAGAACAGATGACTGCTTCCCAGTCTCCACGGAGCCACAGCCTGCGTCACACCTTCTTTCAGCAATACTAGCTTTTTCTTTGTGTGATCAAACTGAACATTTGTTTTTTATTAATCTGGGAGAGCAAACCCAGGCTCCTATCTGAACTGTGCGAGGAGCTGTAGGAGCCAAGATTTCAGACCCAGCCCGGCTTTGCTCCCTGAGGAGGGAGGACGTCCACTGCCTCCTCATCGACTACAATTAGGAAATCGGGTTTGATTTTTACTCAGTAGTTTGGAGAGAGATTTAGGAATTGGACGATATCAGCCATTTTAAATAAAATTCAATTTATGAATGATTTGTCAAGTTTAGAAGAGGGCCATTTTAGCGACTTCTAGGAGGCAGGTCATTTAAATTCATGAATCTATTCAAAACCGTATTGGATAAGTTTATCTGTTTGCAAGATAGCGATCAACCGGTCAGTTCATATTCAGGAGTTGACCTAAATGAGAGAATAACTAGCAAATAAAATCCCCGTCTCCATCCCAAGTAATGCTTTTAAGTAGTGATATCCTGTCGGGAGCACCGTGAGTACAACACGAACCGCTAACCGGGCAGCCTCCGAGATAACACATTCCCGTTTCGAGTATGTTCGGAAACTGAATATCATACGTACAAACAAGACGAGTTTAAAGGACTGTTTTAACCATTTACTCTCATTTATTCTCATTTCCTTAACTGAGAACACAGAGATCACCTCATAGTTGGTAACAGGTAAACAAATATATGATCTCCTGTCACTCGCTTGTTAGTACTATCCGTGTAGTCATAAGTGGATTACGTCATAATTTGGAATGCATGTCGACCCTTAAAATGTCCATTCTTGTAATGGAGTAAACCTGCTTCTGAATCTTCAGGCACAACCTATGATAGATGCTGTATTCTTTCTTCCTAAAAACTCAAGCAATTTCTGCTTTGAGAGAGTTGTCAAATACTAAATTATTTCCCAGAAAAATGACCCTGGACGTAATCGATACATCCCAACCTTTAATTTGTATATGTGTTAATGGAGGCAGTTTCTTTGTTTTTTTTTCCTTTGGGAGACACTGCAGACGCACCAAATACATGTAGATGGGGTTCTAATTGCTGTGCACTTGCTCTTGATTGAAGACTTATTTAAAAAAAACCCAAAAAACCCACGAACGGAAATTCATCCCAAAGCTAAGCTTGGAGCGCCCTCTGCTGGTCAGACGAATTAAAGCGGCAGCTAACGCCGTAGGCCTTGTTACTCACACACAGGTTGAAATTGTTTTTGGTTTTGTTGTTGCTGTTGCAGCTGTTTCAAGTTACTCGGGCCACGCCGATCACTGACGCCCCTCATGACCGCAATCATACAGTCAAGGGTAGATGTTCGCACAGGCTCCTCTCAAAACCGATTGCTTCGAGGGGCACGTGGGTGGCTCAGCTCAGTTAAGCGTCCGACCTCAGGTCACGATCTCAGCGTTTGTGGGTTGGAGCCCTGCATCAGGCTCTGTGCTGACAGCTGAGAGGCTGGGTCCTGCTTCAGATTCTGTCTCTGTCTCTCCCTCCCTCTCTCTCTCTGCCCCTTCCCCTCATGCATTCTGTCTCTCCATCTCTGAAAAATAAAAAAAAAAACATTAAAAAATTTTTAAGCAATTGCTTCGTGAAAGAATAGCATAAGTAATTTGAAAAGTGTTCTCGAATCGGTAGGTAAGTAGGCAGATAAAAAGACGACAGATGATAGAAATAGACGACTGACAGCTGTCGATGATAGACATTGATGACGGGTTGATAGGTAGATGGCAGGTAAATATATAGATTATAGATAGACGTAGACAGATGACAGACAGATCACAGACAGGCAGACAGGGATCGAAAGGCGGCTTCTACAGGCCCAGGAGCACCAGACGGTGCCAACAACCCCCCAGATGCCAGAAGAGAGGCATAAAATAGACTCCTCCCACAGCCCCACAGGCGCCAGCTCAGCTTGCTCCTTGACCTTGAACTTCTAGCATCCAGAACTACAGAAGGGAGTGCACGTCTGTGGTTCTCAGACGCCCAGTGTGGGGTACGTTGATACGATGTAATATGATATAATGCATCATATGTTAATATAAATGTAAGCGTAAAAGTGCGAAGTTCCTCAGGCATCGCGGTTGAGAAACCACGAAGCACAACACAGCATCCCGCCTGCTGGTGTCGCTCCGGCCGGGACACTCCCAGAGGCCTCTACATCGGCACCGCCACCAGACCGGGGCGGACAAGGGGGAGGGGGAAGCTTGGCCTCAAACCCAGGTCTTTCAGCTTCCTGTTTGATTTCAAACTCTCCCTCTTCCCCTGGACCGTGCTGCCAGATCGCTCGGGGCTTGTGCTCATGCCTGCACACACACACATGCGCACATATGGTCAGCACACGCATGCACACACACACGCGCACATACGGTCAGCACACACATGCACACACACACATGTGCACATGCGGTCAGCACACACGTGCACACACACACATGCGCACATACGGTCAGCACACACATGCACACACACACATGCGCACATATGGTCAGCACACACGTGCACACACACATGCGCACATACAGTCAGCACACACATGCACACACACATGCGCACATACGGTCAGCACACACATGCACACACAGAGACACGTGTAATAAATGAGCAAACCCTTTTGTTTGGAAAGAATCTGCCTCCTTTGGTTAGAAAGACGTGGGGACCACATATTCTCGGGGGGACGTATGTGGGGCGCTGATACTGGCAAGGCCAGCCTCTGGCTCTTCACAGAGAAAACAAGAGCTTCCCGGCCCCGTCCACCGAAGGGCGAGGGTCTCAGCTTTCAGGAGCCCCGTGGACACGTCCGCCCGACAGCCTCAGCTTTACCAGGAGCCGGACACTGACACGTTTGTGGACAGTTGTCTTGTGGGCTGCAGGGCACCACCCTGAGTCCCCTGTGAGCCCTCCTGTCCCGCACCGCAGCCCTCGGTGGACAGGAAACCCCACGTGCCTCCTACCACGGTCGCCGTCTAAGAGGTCGGATCGCAAATCGGATCCTCACAGAGGCAGAGAAAGGGCATGGGGATACATCTCAGCCGTCTGCCAGGGCCCTGGATGCTGACCCCAGCCTGGGGACCGAAGGGCAGCTGGAGGCGCTGCACCCCCTTCCAGACCTCAGCTGGGCCCCCCACCAGTCCTGGTGCCCCCTGCAGTCTCCCAGCAGGCAGGACCCCCCCCCCCGACCCCCGCAGGCACACTTTTCTCCTGTAAACTCTTGGGTCCATGTTGAGGCAACGTCTCATGGACCGGGAAGGGTTCTGCGCGGTCACTTCAAGGATGCCCACCGGTTTCCCCGAAGACGGAGCCCACGACCCTGCGGTGCATCGTGCTGGTCGTGGGCTGCCCATGACTCATGCCCATGACTGGGGAGCCCCGCCCAGGGTGGCAGCGAGGGGGGCCAGGAGCGAACCCCTGATCCATAGGATGGAGGCATCTACTTTCTCCTCCTTCTCTCTTGCTGAGAAAGCACGGCTGAACCGGCGGTCACATAAGGAACAAGAAAACCAGAGTGCTTCTCAATGAATCACGGCAGCTGTCATTTTGCATATTTACCACCTCCCAGACACGTCCTAACTGCCTTCTACTCCGGACCTCAGTTTTTAAAATTTATTTATTTTTGAGAGACAGAGTGATCAGGGGAAGGGGCAGAGAGAGAGGGAGGCACAGAATCCGAAGCAGCTCCAGGCTCTGAGCTGTCAGCACAGAGCCTGACGTGGGTCTGGAACCCACAGACTGTGGAGATCATGACCTGAGGTGAAGTCGAACACTTGACCCACTGAGCCACCCAGGCGCCCTGACTCAGGTCCTCGTTTGAAGCTGAAAAGAATCCTATGAATTTAGACATTGGTCCAAATAAAAGAATATACTCTTTCCTTCTTTATTAGTATTCCTGGCATTTTCCTGTATTTAAAATACACACGAAGATAGGCTATAATAAAAATGGAAGAAGGAATTTCAGTGACGGGCCTAACAGCGGTCAGGGTCTCGGTGAGCGAATGGTCTTACCGCGCTCTAAGCAGCGCGGAGCGGCCTTCGTGCCGCTTCCGCTTTACGGCCACCAGGGGGCGCTGCTGAGCAGAAGGACCTTCGGGTCCCAACGCCTCAAGGGAGGAAAGGCGGATGGCAGACCACGGACTTTGTCTGGACCTTGTTTAGATCTTTGAAGGCACCGGGAGCTGTTTAATTAAAGCCACTTCAACTATTTTTCAAACAAGATTTCTGGACAATTTTCACTTGTGATGATTTTATTCTTGCTGATTTTTGCTTCAACATCATCTCTGAGACGGTTACTCTTTTCCATTCTGTAGTTAATTACATCTTATTGGAAACAAAGGCTCCCCACCTGTTTGGACTGGAACACGCCGGGTCTCAGCCTGTGTATGCAGCTGCCCCCCACCCTGCAGATTCTCCGGCTCCGGGGCAACCAGAGGCCGCTGTCTGGGGGGCTGTCTGAGGTCCTGGAAGGGGGCTAGCAGGACCCCACGTCCGGGACGGGACACGGAAAGGACGAGCCTGAGCAAGGCCCGACAGCCCGGCCCGCCCGCTTCCCAGGGACCGGACCCGCCCTGCCCCCACCAGGGGCAGCCGTGGACTGAGGTCCCGGGTGTGGGCGGCCTCCCCCAGACCCTGGGCTTTCCCTGGTCTCCCTTCCTCCCCGCTGTCAGGACTGCACAGCCACCACCTTAATCCCTCTCCGTTGTCTGAAATCCGCATCACAAGTGGCCTACACGGCAGGAAGCACAAAGTCCAGGCATCAGACGCTCATTGCCCTCGGTGCAGCCACGCTCTAAGACCTGTCCGGCCAGGTTTCTGGGCCTCCCAGGGGGCCCTGCACTCTTCCTCTAGGATGATTCTGTTCACTGGTTGACCCTTGGAGCTGCTAGTAAGACTGTCTGAGGACAGATAGCTGGAGAGCTTGGGCCTTCTCCAAAATAAGCAGATCTGTGTTTGGCACAACCGAACAGACCTTTCTTTACTTGTACCTCCCGCCTGGCAGCAAGCCCGTCTAGGAGAGACTGCAGAGCCCCCATCAGACAACCGGTGGGCACAGCAACACCGACAAGACACTGTGAGGCAAAGGAGACAGGGCTGGCTGGCCGCTGCTGAACGCTGACCCTCCGGTCTTCAGCAGCAGCAGCCACGACATGCCCTGGCCACAGGACCCTGGAACATGTCTTTCCCTTTTCTGAAAATCTCATTCTTTCAGGTCGAAACGGACTCTATTCATCTGTAAGATCCGAGCAAGGTCTAGCTTTTTCTCGGAGAAGCCTCCCTGGGGTCCTCTGACTTGACTGAGCATTCTCAGTGCTGTTTCCCTCCATGCCCTGTCGCTGTCCTTTACGGTCGTTACATAGCTTTGACTTGACAGTTTAAGTGTGTGACTATATTTAACTTCTATCTCCCTAGCCAAAATGTAGGCTCTGTTAGGGAGGAAATCTCCCTGGTTTTGCTCACCATCAGACTCTCTAGATGCTTAAGAATTATTTATCAATACATGAAGGGGTTATTTTTATTTTTATGCACGGAAAAGTAAAAACTACTTGGAAGAAGTGAGAAGTCTCACCAGCCATTAAGACAATGAAAATAAAACATAATAAAAAATAATTGGGGGAGGGGTGTCTGCGTGGTCAGTCGGCTGAGTGTCCGACTCTTGGTTTCGGTTCAAGGTCGTGATCTCATGGTTTGTGGGATCGAGCCCCCGTGCTGACAGCTCGGAGCCTCCTTGGGATTCTCTCTCTCTCCTTCTCTCTCCCTCCCCCTCACTGATCCCTCATGCCCTCTCTCTCTCGAAATAAGCTTCAAAAATATATATTACAAAAATCATAATGGAATGCACAGCATAACTAATAAAGTAGCTTAAAGATTTTCAGTGTCAGGCAGCACTGGGTTTTAGCGAGGCTGTAGACAAACCACAGTAATTCTGCGAACCCGCTCACCACTATGCACTACTGCAAACTTCCAATTACACGAAATACCCACTACTAACGGACCTACGTGCACCGAAAGACGTGCACGGAAATGTCCTAACAGCACTGTTTTCAACGGACGACAAGCGAAAATCAGGCAAATCTCCATCAGCGGTAGAACAGGCAGATAAAATAACCGGAAATGGAACACCTGTTGCGACACAAAACAGCCCAGAAGATGCTCAAGAAAGTAAAGGCGTTGGACAAAGGAAGGCAGACACCAGGTGCACACACAATGTGAGTCCGTGTCTGTAAACATCAGACGTGGCTCAACGTAATTCCTGGCCAGCCTTCCCGATGCAGATGCAGCTGCTGGGCGGGGCAGGTGAGGGCAGGGGCGATGCCTCCTTTCTTGATGTGCCTGCTTACCTGGGCGCCTTCCATTGGTGCAAACCCACCAGATGGCACACTCAGGATTTGTACATTTCCTCTGTGCTCTTTGCCCACCAGTAAACACATTCCCTTATTAAAGTTTTATTTATTTATTTTGAGAAAGAACAAACAGGGGAGGGACAGAGAGAACCCCAAGCAGGCTCCACACTGTCAGCACAGAGCCCGAAGCAGGGCTTGATCCCATGAACCATGAGATCATGATCTGAGCCGAAACAAACCAACTGAGCCTCCCAGGTGCCCCCATTTCATTATTAAAGAGATTAACAGGGAGTAGGAAGAACTCGCTTTCACATTAAATATCTCCTATGACTGGAGTTTTCACAACCTGCAAGGAAGGATCTTGAGTCTTTCCTTCCAGCCTCTTTCCGACCTCACTGCTACCTGGGGTTTCCTGTGGAACCGAGCATCAATTCACTCAAACACACCTATTTTGAACCCTAACCCTGTGAGGACGCAGGTCCGATCTGGCCCTCCCCACCAGGCCTTCCCAGCCGTCCCGGAGCCGGTCGCGGTGCACGGGCCGCAGTGGAAAGGGCCGTGGGGGGGGGTCCCTGGGGAGGCGGTCCCCCGGCCACAGGTCAGATCCAGCCTTCCCCTGTACTTAAAGGGGAAGGCACCGGCTTCTCCTGAAAGGGCGGCTTCTCCTGAAAGGGCGCGCATTAAGGAGGGACAACTCCTGCGGTGCCCAATCGGGAGAGGCCGATACCTTTGACCTTTCCAGAGGCGGGCCTAGTCCCGCCCCACGTGGGGCGTCCTGGGCCCATTCTGATTGGTCAGTGCTCCAGGTGTTGTGATTGGCTCTCACAACTGCCAGTATTGATGGGGGGGTAGGGATTGGATCACTGTACACCTGTCATCATTTCCTGTAAGTCCCCCTCCCAAAGGCATAAAAATAAAAAGCCTTGCCCTGCGTTTGTTGGGGGCTCTCTCCACGTGGCCAGCGGGTCGGCTGGAGACTGTGAGCCCGAGCTTAAGCTTGTAATAAAGGCCCTTTGCTTTTGTAGGCGTGACTCAGTCTCCCTAGCAGTCTCTGGTGCTTGTTTTGGGGCGTTTTGGGGCGATTTTACAAACTTGGGCACAACAACCCTAGACCTTTATTGTCTGTGGTGCTGGGATGGATGAAGACGGCCTGGCTCTGACTCCCCGCGGTGGACATGCTTGGGCGTGTAGGAATGCACGACCCAGCATCTACCATGACCCTCGTGAGGTTCTTCCTGCTGACAAGCACCAACACGGCCACCTACTTACAGGAGGGCAGAGAGATGGAGATGAACCAAATGTGGCAAAACCTTGGGGGAAAAACACACATGCCATAATTTTTAATTCCTCAGCAAAACTGAAGAGACCTGGGTTTCCAAATCGTGAGTGCCTTCCAGCAGGATCCATCTGAAAAAGCATTAGAAGGACAGTGGTCACACATATAGAAAACACATTTTGGGAACTTTGAAAGTTAAATAAAAAAAAACCACATATCGAACAAGAAAAAAGATTTAGAAACAAACCTTAATGTACAATGAAATACAACTGTTACGTTTCTTTTCTTAAATTATATTTTGTAATGTTTGTTTATTTTTGAGAGAGACACAGTGTGAGTGGAGGAGGGTCAGAGAGAGAGGGAGACCCAGAATCCCAAGCAGGCTCCAGGCTCTGAGCTGTCAGCACAGAGCCCGACGTGGGGCTTGAACTCACAAACTGTGAGATCATGACCTGAGCTGATGTTGGACGCTCAACTGACTGAGCTCCCCCTGAACTAATTTGCTATGTTTCTAATATAAGTTCTGCTTAGTTTCATTTAACCTAAAATAGCTCATGAATTTGGCAAATCCTAAACAGAAAGTGCCCAAAACCAGGAATGAACGTCTGGCATCCCAACCACGTGCTCGGGGCCAAGCAGCCTTTGCTACATGTCCAGGGGAAGCCGAGGAAGAGAGGGTCATTGGTGTCGTGGAACAAAACTCAAAAGAGTAAATTCTGAAGATCTAGTTGGGTTTGTTAAATGACTCAGGGTCTTGTATCTAGCATGTAGAGGGGAGCTCCAAGGAGTTGTACCAAATGGAAGGTCTTTGTAGAGGGGGAGGGCAAGTAACTTCTAGGAAAAGTAACCTTTATGGAAGTGGCCTTGTAGAAAGGTACTAGAAGAAGAAAGGATCGGTCCAGCCAAGGCAGCCTGCCCTTCGGGGTCAAGCCCGGGCCCCCTCATCTTCCTTTGGGGGATGGAGAGGCCCCTGCAGCAGATTCACTGTGCAGATGGAAAAGTCCCCAACTGACCAGTTAAGATGGCCTTTCTGGGGGAGGCTGACCCTGCAGTTAGAGTCTCTCAAAGCCCTGCTCCAGGGACGCAGCCCCCCACACCTCGGGCTTGTGGTTTTCTTCTTTCTTTAGCTGCATCAAGGAGCCATGGCGGAGGACACACAGAGAAAGCCAACCAGGGGGAACAGAGCAGAGGAAGACGGAAGTCAGGATGGTGAGAGACTGCGGACAGCGGGACAAGGCCCCAAGGACTCGCCAGCACCTGCCCTGGCACCGGAGACCTCACCACGTGCCTGACACCTGGCCCTGCCCCCTCGCTCTGGACTCCGGTCAAGGCAAGCTTGGCCGCCATCCCAGGGTCGTGGTTTTCTGCGCTGAATCTGCTTCCATGTTGCTGGTCTGAACCAGAGGCCGCGGGTCACTAAGGGACAACCTACAGGTGGCTTCTAGTTGGCGTAGATCCAGCTTCTGGCCGGCAGAGGACGCCTCACTAGCCTGGATGCAGGTGGGGACCTTCTGATTTGAGCCGGGAATTCGAACTGCCGGTTCTCAGTGTCATCTCAATATTCAAACTCACTGAGAGAAGGTGACAGCTCAGCACCCCTGAGCCCCCCAGCCTCCAGGGACAGCCCCCGCTGGGTTTTGGGGGAGTAAGAACACCAGGTCACACCACACAGCAGCCCTGGCTGGTGGGTCCTGCGCTCCTTCCACAGGGCCAAGGTCCCCTGGGCTCAGGCCCCCGTGGGGCTAAACATGGGGTGGGGAGGGGGAGCACAGCCTTGTCTTCCATGGACTTGGGATGTAGGCGCCCGAGTCAAATCCTGTTCCCAGTCCACAGCGAGGAACTTCTCTGTGCAATGTGACGTTTCCTCACGGTGAGGCTGGCTTCTGCTTACTGTTTTACTTAGGGTTTTTACTCCGGTATTATGAATCTGGTTTTCATGTGTGTGTGTGTGTGTGTGTGTGTGCACGCACGTATCTGCACGCTTTCTGTCCGTAGTGTCATACTTGCTGATAAGGACAATCAGAAGTTCCCTGTTCATTGGGTTCGAAATCCAGGTCTGGTCCCATGACCTTAGAGTCCCCAGTCTCGAAGGTGTTGGTACATCCCGGCCTGACACTGCCTGCGTCCGGGGGCTTCCTGAGGACATGTCACTCCTTTATTTCCTCTGTGGAAATCACCCACCGTAAGCCCTCCTCGCTAGTGAGGTCAAGCTGGGTAAACTTATGTTCCTAAGAAACTATATTTCACCTAGCTTTCAGTGGGATTGCCTCATACGTGAAAACTAGGATGTTATGGGGTTTTTTAATTTTTATAGAAGTTTATTTATTTATTTATTTATTTACAGAAGGTGGGGGGAGAGAGAGAGAGAGAGAGAGAGAGAGAGAGAGAGAGAGAGAGAGAGAGCTGGGGCAGAGAGAGGAGAGAGAGAATCCCAAGCAGGCTCCATGCTGTCAGTGCCGAGCCCTACGCGGGGCTTGATCTTGCAGACTGTGAGGTCACGACCTAAGATGACGTCAGACACTTAACTAACTGCCACCCAGGCGCCCCAGGACCTTACAATTTTCAATATGTTCCGTGTCATTTTCCCTTTTGTCCATTCTTATTTTGAACATTTGGGGCTCCTCCTATTTTCCTAATTATTAGAGCTGGGAGCTTGTCAACTTTGTTATTTAAGAATCATACCTTTGATTTATTAATTTTATCTACTACTTTACTCTTTGACCTACTAATCTCTCATTATTAATTTCTGATTTTATCTTTGCTATTTTCTGCCTGTGCCTTCTTATGTTTTACCTTATTTTTTTTTAGTTTTCTGCTTTGGAGATTTCATTCAGTTACTTTATTCTTTCATTTCCTATTAATATAGATACATAATGTCATGAATTTCTCTCTATCATTTTTGAAAGTATTCCATCGAGTTTGAAATGCACGTTTTATTATTATTTTTCAGGAATCCTGATATGTCTATATATTTTGCCTTTTGACCAAGAATTATTTAAATCAAGTTATTTTATTTTTTTAAGTTTATTAATTTATTTTGAGAGAAAGAAAGAATGAGCAAGGGAGGGGCAGGGAAAGAGAGAGAGAGAGAGAGAAAATCCCAAGCAGGTTCTGTGCTGTCAGTGCAGAGCCTGACCCAGGGCTTGATCTCACGAACAAGGAGATCATGACCTGAGCCATGACTAAGAGCCAGATGCTGAACCATTGAGCCCCCCCAGGTGCCCCAAAGTTCATTTAATTTCCAGGGGAAATAAATTTTGTTGGAGGGGTGGTAATTTTTACTCTGTAATGTTATACCATATGATCCACAAGTATTGCCCATAATATTTATAACTTACAGAATATATTTATGCTTCTTATCTATAATACTTGATCAATTTTTGTAAATGATAGCTTTTCACTTAAGAAAATATTCTATATTCTATGAGTGCATACTGTTTGGTTATTTGTCTAAAAAAGCTTTATTTTTCTTATTAAATCATTAAAATTAGTCTGTGACTTCAGTGGCACTACATTTTTTTTTTTTTGGCGTTAAGCAATTTTTTTTATTAACATGATCCAGATCCTTCTGAATGTCTCACTGTAAGAACACTCTTCGGCTGAGGACATGCATTAGTCATCTACTCCTGTGTAACAAATTACCTGAAAGCTGAAGGGTTAAAACAACCACGTGACGCAGCCCGTCCCGTGACGCAGGTGTCTCGCACACGACAGTTGGTAGAAGACCTGACTGGGGGTCTTCCAAGCCCGTCCCCTGGCCGCGGGCTCACGGGGGTCTGATTTCGCACGGCACCTGCTACCAGCCTCCTCGGCGCAGCGGGACCGCGTGTGAAGCTGGCGGCGGGCGGGCGCCAGGCTCCGTTTCCGGCTCCTGGATTTCCCCCCAGACCTGCCCCGGGGCCCTGGTGGTGGGCTGCCCCCGACTCGCGAAACCCCCGCCTGGATACACACACTTACACACACACACTCGGGTTCACACTCACACCCAGGCACGGACACACCCAGGCACTCACACCCCCACACTCAGGCACGCTCAGACACACCCACGTAGTCACACCCGCACGCTCAGGCGCACACACAGGCCATGCCACACCCTTGCAGTCACACCTGCATATACTCAGGCACGCTCACACTCACACAGTCACACCTGCACACTCACACCCACACACACTCTGGCACGCTCACACACTCACATAGTCACACCCGCACACACTCAGGCACACTCACACACTCACACACTCACCCGCACACACTCACGCACGCTCACACACTCACGTAGTCACACCCGCACACACTCAGGCACACTCACACCCACACACACCCGCACACACTCAGGCATGCTCACACACTCACACAGTCACACCCACACACTCAGGCACACTCATACACTCACACACCCGCACACACTCTGGCACGTTCACACACGCAGTTACACCTGCACACACTCAGGCACACTCATACACTCACACCCACACACTCACACACCTGCACACACTAAGGCATGCTCACACACGCAGTCACGCCCGCACACACGCACCCACACACACTCTGGCACGATCACACACTCACACCCGCACAGGTGACCGCGTTGGCCCAGGTATCAAGGAGCCAGACCTTCTCATAGCTTCTACCCCCAGGCGTCTCGTCCCGTTTCTAGCTACCACTTTACCGGAAAGCTGGGGTCCCGCCGTCTCACTGACACGAGTGTTCAGAGCCCCAGCGCCCTCCCTGCAGCGCGTCCAGCCTCCACCCGGCCCGGAACATGGGGTGGGGGCTGTGCTGCACGTGGCCAGCTGTCCCCACTGACACGCGCCGAGCCTGAGACCCACCGTCCGAGAGCCCCGAAGACGGCCGGCCTCGCCTGGTGCCCAGCGGGTGTGAGCGCATGTGGCCGGGAGCCTCCACCTGGGCCTTCGTCACTTCGGCTGGCACATGGGCAGGCTCTAGGTGGCCTCCGTGCTGGGGATCCCCAAACCTCCCGCCACATCTGTCCTCGGAATCCTGGGCACCTGGGGGTCTGGCCACCAGCACTCCATGGGTGCACACGTGCGCACCTCACTCGGAGCCGGGCTGAGCCGCTGAGGGTGCGAGCATCTCCCAGGGGTGACGGTGTGTCCGGCCGAGGAGGGAACGAACAGGAGGGCCGGGGTGGGGCCGTGAGACCCGACAGTCGTCCCGGGACGTGATGTCCTGCCCTGCCCTCCCCGGGAGGGCCACGACTATCCACAAGGAATATCAGAGTGAGCTCAGAATCCGACTCGGGCACGCCCCGCTGCAAGGGACCCCCGGCCACAGGGCCAGAGCTCCGCTCCGTGTGCTCCTCACCCTGCAGGCTCCGGGACGCCCCTCAAGGTCACCCGGAGCCTGGTCTCTGAGCAGACACAGCGGTGTAAGACGAAGAAGCTTCCAGATGCAGTGAGAGCTGAACCTGCCTCCATGCAGGGGGTAGAGGTTTAGGGGGAGGACCGGGTGATGTCAGGTATGCGCTCGGATGGGCCACACCACAGCGCAGAGACACGCGGCGATCCCTGGCAGTTATGTGGGTTTGGTCACACGTGTCTCTCTGTGCAGAAAACGTGTGGCTCTGTGTTTAGAGATGCCGAGGCGTCCAGCAAGCCTGTGCAAACCCCAGAGCCACCGCCACAGCCCGGACAACGTGCAGGCCAGACTGGGTGCACCCAGACGCCGGCTCTGCTCTCGGCCCACAGGGCCAAGTCACTGCAGCAGCCGTGACAGGCCCCCTCCCTCCCCGAGCAGACCCTCAGGGGCCATCCTGAACCAGCGCTGGCGCTGAGTGCACGTTTTATGCAGAGCGCCCCTACGCTCGGGTGCAGTGGCAGGGCCTAGACAGGGGCCCATCCATCCGCTCCACGCCCTCTGGGGCAGGAAGCAATCATGCCCAGGTCCGCCGAGCCCAAAGCTTGTGTGCACCCTTCCCAAGCACCAAGTGCCTCTCAGGGCGGGTCACCAGGCGGGGGGCGGGGGGAGAGGCCAGGGGCACAGGGTACCCTTGGTGAGCACCGCCCTTGCTCACGCTGGAGGACGTCCTGACGCTCCGCACGGGACATGCGTGCTGTTTCGGAAGGGTGACTCCCAAGCCTGAGACACGAAGCTGGGCTCGGCAGGTGGTGTTTCGGAGACTGGGAAGGGTTCGACCGGCATGGGCAACTGAAAACATGCCACCAGAGTGCCTACTGCTCCTCTCCGGATGGTCTCGTTTCTTTGATCTTTCATTAAATACATGACTTTTATTTATTTTGTTTTCTCTTTTCTTTCTTTTACCACCTTGTGACCCTTCGCTTGATGTATTTTACGGTCCACTCACCTGAAGCCAAAGTGGGCTTCCGCTACCCGCGGGATCCATCCTCAGGCCTGTGTCTGACCCACCGCCCGGGCGTCACGCGGTAAGTGGTATCTGCGTAGACAGCCACGGGCTCACTTGTGCCTGGGCATGCATTTGTCACTTTGATTTGCACCGTTTTCCTTGCCATGAGAGAGACCTTGGATCACGTGTCTGCATTCTGTCTGGGGCTCGGGTGGGAGCACTGGAGACGGAGTCTGCTGTTGCCCGGAGCCCCCGGCATCTGCACACAGTGGGAGCCCCGCCTACCCCTTCATCAAGGCTGGCTGTTTGCAGATATTCAGTGACTCAGAGCCTTTTCTTTTCTTTTTTTTTTTTTTGCTTTCTTTTAGGGAATCTATGAGTGTGTAGGGTGTGGGGCTACAGACAGGAGCACCCCGCTGTCTGGACCCCCACAAGGCTGATTCTTGAGGCCTGTCTCCGGGGCAACTGCCCACAGCCCTGACCTGTTTGCCAAGGTCAGCAGTTCACAGGCGGGCAAGGGCACATTTTTCTGAGTCTGTAAATGTTTGCTTTCTCTTTTCTCTTTTTTGAATCGAAAAGTTTCTATTTGGAAAAGGAACTTTGAAATATTGCTGTCCTTTATAAGAAAAGGCCCGCAAGCCCCCTTCCGCAGCCCTGCCCCGCTTGGGAGGTGATGAAGGGCCCAGCAAACCGTCCCTGGGTTGTTATGGCCCCCGAGACGGAGAGCACTCGGCCAGGGCGCCTCTGTCTTCCCTGGGCTCGGGCTGCTGCCCAGGAAGCCCTGGTGGTTTGCCTCTCACCCTCTCTCTGCAAAGACATGTCCAGCCCAGCCTTCCCCTCCCCTGGGGTTCCCGCAAGCCAGAAGACCTTCCCGCCATGTTGTCCCCCCTCGGAGACTCGGCCTCCCAGCCGGGTGGATGGGCACAGGACACCTCAGCCCCGTGAACCTGCCCACTTCCACGGGGTCCTCTGCTTCTCTTCCTTCCACCAAGTCTACTTCCCAGGCTCCCCTGTCCTGGAACCTGACCCAGCAAATTCACATTTTCAGCCCCTTACATCTTCCAAACAGAAGGGACAGGCAGCAAATGAAACCTAAATCAGGGGTGTCACAGAAATCTGACAGAATTTGAAACTCCTATAAAAGTAGCTGAACCTGCCTCACTTTTCAATATTCTTATTAAGTGAACTACTTTCGTGTAAGAGTTGAAGCTGGGGGAGGAACCCAGGCTTCCCAGGGAGGGGATGAGCTGGGCTTGGCCCACAGAGGGGGCCTGTCATGTGCTCCCTTCGAAGAGCAAACGGGTCGTCTGGTCTCAGGAGAATGTAGAGCCCACGGCGCCATGTTGGAAGCTGGCAAGGCGAGCTCCAGTGATGGTGCCTCAGATTAACCAAAATAACAGGTAGGAAGCCCCACCCCACAGCCAACATGCCGTCGACGCAACAGATGAGGCGGGACCAAGTCCGCACAGAGGGTCCTCCGCATAGGGCACGATGCCACACCTCCCACTGCCTTCTGTCTTATCCAGTGAGTCACCAAACCCCTGGTCATCCACACAACTCACTGAGTCACCGAAGAAACCGAATGTCCTGGAAGTCTCAGGTTCCGGGAAGCTCCCACCCCGTCCCCAGCACGCTAGGACAGCGGCCACACTAACCTGGAAGTAAATACCAAGCCCCAGCCACACGGCACGCAGAAGGGCAAGGGCTCAAATCCAACCCCAGAGGAGCTCAAATAAAAAGGAGTCTTCCCAATAATACATTATATAATCTTACTAATTTTTTGTTTTTACTTTTATTTATCTAGCTAATAGATTTATTTGAGAACCTTCAAACTAGGTTTATAAATTAGTGATTAAAATAAAACTTTAAGAAACACTGTATGTTAACTAACTTGACAATAAATTATACATAAAAAATAAAATAAAAATTTTTAAATGAAAAAAAAAAAAAGGAGCCTTGGTGCCTCTGTTCCAGATTCAGCCACTGGAGGGAGGCAGAGGCTCGTCGCTGGCGTGGACTCCAGCGCAGGACACCCAACTACTGCCAGAGTCTGCCTCTCTGGCTCAGACCTCTGGTGGGTGGGATCCCGCACGCGCATCAGCGGTGGTGGGTTCCGGTCCCCACGACCTTCACCTGCCCTTCTTGCTCTCCGGCCGAATCTGTTTCTTTCAAGGACGCTATTTGGACTGAGGGCCACCCTGCTGCAGTTATGACTTCAACTCAATCTTTACATTAATTCCATGTGCAAAGACCCTATTTCCAAAGGAGGTTGCTGCTGGGGCTCCAGGGGAGGCGAGGTGCCACAGGGCATTCCCAGCTCACCGCACACACCAGACAGCGGCGTCGGTGGGAGGCGGGCCCCCACGAACTGCTCCCCTGGGTGCTCACCTTGCGTTCTCAACCCTTACCTGGTGAGGAGGCCCTATTCTTATCACGCCCATTTTACAGGTAGAAACACTGAGACCGGCTGTGTCACCCGGCCAAGGTTTCAGAGCCTCAAGGTGGCTGGCCCAGGGCGAGAATCAAGTCCACGTGAGGTTGCCTTCCTTCCTGAGCACCAGATGAGTCCGCCCCGACAGCGTCCTGGTCCGTGATGACTGTCCAACTCTCAGCTCAGCTGGAACGTTTGACGGATAATTAGAATTAACTGAGGGCGCCTGGGTGACTCAGTTCGTTCATCCTCCAACTGCAGCTCAGGTCTTGACCCCACAGTTCATGGGTTCGAGCCCCGGGTCGGGCTCTGCGCTGACAGTATGGAGCCTGCTTGGGATTCTCTCCCTCCCCCTCTCTCCGCCCCTCCCCCACTCACTCGTGCGCTCTGTCTTTTTCAAAAATAAATAAATATTAAAAAAATAAACTAGCTGAAGTTTTGTTTTTGTGACTACTTTAAACAGGGAAATATCCAGAAAACGACTGTGGGAGAAGAATAAAAGCAGCTGTCTGTCCCTCTTTGTAAAATTCTTGGCCCATCACGTACCAGAGGGAGGGCTCATGAATCCAGATCGCTCACGGAGCCAGAGATGAGATCTTCATAAACGTCCACACTATCAGCGGGGGGAGAGCAAGAGAGGACAAAACAAATGAGACTAAACTTGGGTCCCGTAGATTTCCAAAGGGGGACGACCCCCCGGTGTTTGGGGTGACCCCCCAGCTCGCCAGCACCCAGGGACTACCTGCGCTGGTGGGAGACCTGGAGCCGTCCTGTCGTCTGCTAAAACCAGGAGGGCCTCCCACGGCCTAACGCTCCTGCCCCTGCCCTTGGATATGGCGGCCCAGCCAACAACCCCCTCCCCAGGGGACCAGACACAGCACCTGCTACTCGCCGGCCCACGGAACCTTCCAGACAAGCGGTCACAGTGTCCCAGAGACACTGGGCCCTCTCGTCACTACAAAGCCTGCCTCCCGCAGCCCCTGTCACCCCCTCTGCTCCCAAGCGCAACCTCCATGTGGCCATGGGTGGTGTGTAGCACTGTGTCCCCGCCCCTGGGATGTCAGTCCCTGAGACTCATGAACTGCTGTCCTCTGCGGGTGTTGGGTGCAAGGTGCGCGGCCACCCCCGTAAGCCTGAGGTAGAAATCCCTCCCTCACCACGTCCTTCGGTGACTCACGGTCCCCAGGGGGACAACCACAGAGAGAAACAGGACACTGTGGGGGAGAAACACCAGACAAGAGACAGGTGTGCGATGCCTCAAGAAGGCAGAGAACATAGTTCTCCCTGGAGAAGAGCTTTGGGAAAAGATGCCCCTTGGGACGCAGACAGAAGCAGAACGAGGTGGCCCCTGGCAGACACAGGGCTGGGGGGCGCTGGGAGGGCATGTGGTCATGCGGACAACGCCAATGTGGACGGGATAGTGAGGAGGCCGCTTGGGACACTGCCACCACCTCCTGAATCCTGCTTACGGCACCGCCTGGGGAGGAACGTGGAGCCCCTGCGGAACGCAGGTGCAGAGAGCCACCGGGGGCGGCGGGGCCCTGTTCGAGGAGGCTCCCGGGGCCTGAGCGCGGCGGGCCACCGTCTGCTCCGCCGGCGGCCGGCTGAAGCGGTGGCCCGGCTCTACCTGTGATCAGGAGATGGACTGGGGAGACACCTGAATGTCTGACTTTAGACACTTTGAACTTACGGCCTTCCTCACTGGCTTCCCAATAGCTTCTCGGGGACTTTACTGCAGGCACCGTAACCCGTGAGCGGACGGACTCGTTTTTGACGGAGCTGGAGAGGTAACTTCTACAATCCATAAGAAATAGAAACCACTCTGGGTGGGGTGAGGCCATTGCAATCTGGAAAATATTTTAAAACAAATGGAGACACAAGCGAAGAGAAGCAGCGTCACGGGGCGTCCGGGCAGCGCCCAAGATAAATCTCAAGCGGACGAGCAGAGGGGCATCCTGTTAACATCACGAAAGAGCCAGAGTTCGATGGGGTAATATAACTGTCACCTCAGAAAAGGCAGAAATTGATGCATGAATGAGTCAGGATATGAATCCCTGATTCATATTCAACGCATGACATTTGCCCATGTTTCTGTGCCAATAATTTTAATTGAATAAGCCCATGTGTCAGGGGCCACTCGGATATGTTACAGCTGCAGCCTCGCACTCCCTCGGCCCTTGGAAAGCTCAGGGCTCTGGCTCCTTCCTCTCTCCAGTGTCTAAGGAACGCTCTGTGCTTACGTGAGCCGCACGCATGTACCTTTCTCAGCGGGTCACGTGGGCACCTCCTTAGTCGCCCCAGCTGTCGTGTCCCAGATGTGGCCCTCAAGCCTCTGTGAACGTGCCCAGCGGTGTTCTTGGGGACAGTTCCGTCCCGTGAAGAAAGATGAGCACAGGACGGTACAGCTGATCTCCACTGGAGGCTAAAAATCACATCTCTTTCGTACCAAGGAGGAAAGCAACCGAAGAGAGAGAACAGGGTATTTGTAATCCCATGTAAGAAAGAATATGGAGGAGGCTTTAGTGCCGGGACTCCTGGTTAATGGAGGCGTCTACACAATGAAGAGGGAGTCAGTTTTAAAAGAATTTTTTTTTCTCAGAAGTCTAACGAAGCCAGAAGCACAGCCAGAATGGTCTGTGTCCTGAAGCAAAGGGCGTGAACCGGTCAGAGGGAAAGAAGGAACTCAGCGACCTCATACTGTGGGGGCAGCCAGGAGACAAGCCTCCAGAAGGGGGCGCTGGGCGACTCGGGTGGTCAAGCATCAGACTCGGTTTCAGCTCAAGTCATGATCTTATGGTTCATGAGCTTGAGCCCTGTGTCAGGCTCTGCATTAACAGTGCAGAGCCTGCTTAGGATTTTCTCTTTCCTCCCTCTCTCTCTCTCTCTCTCTCTCTCTCTCCCTCTCTCCCTCTCTCTCTCTCTCTCAATATAAATAAAAGAACTTTAAAAAAGAAAGAAAAGAACCAGTCATTTGTTAGAGCTGGGGTCAGCCTTCTGGATGCTGGACCCCTGTGATCCTGGTAGGATCCATCCAGGTGTCTCTAGGTATCAATTTCTGAACAGGTTTATTGTTATTGTTATTGTTATTAACTTGGGAACATATGGAAGAGCCACAGTTCCCTGAAATAAGTGAGACCACGCTCTGCAAGGGGAAGTGCGTGTGGTCATCACATGCCCCTTCAGCCACGGGCAGCCCCACGCTACCGGTGAGGAGCAGAGAGCTCTGACAGCAGGGGTCCGGTGGCCTGGCGTGGGCTGTCCCCATCTTCAGGGTCTCAGTCTGGTCTGTGTCCACTCTGTTTCTCCATGACGTCAGGGTTACACTGCAGTCTTTCCTGAATTCACACACACACGCACTATATAAATATATATATATATATATATAGTTTTATAAGTGTTTTTCATCTCTGCATTTTCTTTTTTCTTTAAGTTTACTTTTGAGATACAGAAAGACAGAGCATGATGGCAGAGGGGCAGAGAGTGAAGGAGACACAGGATTCGAACTAGGCTCCAGGCTCCGAGCTGTCAGCACAAAGTCTGACATGGGGCTCAAACCCACCAACTGTGGGATCACGACATGAGCTGACATTAGACACTTAACCGACTGAGCCACCCAGATGCCCCATCTGCATTTTCCATCCCTCAAAACCCTCTCAGTATGGTCTTTAAGTATTTATCAAATTCTATAGACAGCATTTCCCTTCAATTAACAGACTTTGCAAAATCCTTGTTCCCACTTAATAAGCAATGTCTGCTGTGAGCCAGCTTGGACTCACCTTTCTCTCTCTTGAACCTGAGTAGTCTGAACATCGTCTGTTTGGCCCTGAGCTGTGAACTTCACTGGACATACCATTTCCAGAGCACCTGCACTGATGTCTTCTGACTTCCTCCACGTTAGTGGCCACGTGCAGCCCATAAAGGGGCCCTCTCTCTGCAGAAAGCTCCTGCAGGCTGGCTTTCTGAGACAGGCATTTCAGAGAACAGGTCTGACCTGCTGAGGGTTGGGTTTAAGAAGATGAGTGACAAGAAAGCCTCATACTTTTCCTTCTGAGAAGGAAGGGTAACTGGAGAAGAACTGAGTTCTTGCAGACAGGAGACCTTGGGCAGAAAAAGAAAACAATGGTCACATTTTAGACAAAGAGGGGCAGCCTGAGCAAAAGCACAAACAGACGCACACACTCGTGTTTGTCAAGTACTCAGCCACACAGTGTGGGGTGCTGAGGATGGAGGATGGAGGGCGGGACAGGCCTGCGAGCAGACTGTCTGCAGCGTCCGAGTGGCTTGAGCCTTTGTCCAGCAGGAGAGAGAGGCCAGCGCAGGGTCATAGCGCACGCACACCCGGCCAAGGGGGAGCCATCAACCCCTGGACATTTCAGCCCAATGAGCCAGCAGGTCCCTCTGTTGACTTCAGCTATTTTGAGTTGTCTTCTATGAGGTACCGTTAAAATAGTACAAGAAACACGAATGAAAAACCACGGAAGCATTTGGTGACAGTGGTGACATGGTGCCGCCTGTACTTGGGAAGGATCAGGGGTGGGAGAGGTAGGGGACTCAAGACATGAAGTGGAGGCCACTGCAATGGACAGTGTGGGCTCTAAACCAGCACTCTGGGAATGGAAACTGGAAGACAGAAGGTTTAGAGAAGTACTTAGAAAAAAACATGAGTCAAAGTTCAAGACAGATTAGAGGTAGAAAGTATAGGAGAGGGTAGGTGTGGAGACTGACCAAGGAATTCTTTTTTACTTTTTCTAAGTTTATTTATTTTGAGAGAGAGAGAGAAGAAACTGACCAAGGAATTTTGATATAGGTGAGTAACGGAGAGAGGAAAGAGATTTGGGAGAAGGTAGACCCGCCTGGTCTTTATTATTGGAATTCGACTTATTGCTGGACAATAGGAATCCATTTTTTCAGGGTGTTGCCTTTTGCTTATTGACCAGATACGGTGGCTTTGGTTTCTGGACATGGACTCAGCATGAGAAGCTTTGTTTTCTGGGAGAGAGCAGGGGATGAACACAGTCAGCCAGAAGCTACCAGAAAGAGAGGAGGCCACTTAACTCCTCCACAGAGAAGAAGAAACACAGCAGCTTTGTCCTACAATACGTAAGGCATCTCCACTCGAAGAATCGGTTGAGAGATTAACAGAGGGTCAGTTAACTGGAGATGGAAGTGTGAGATTTAGTATTGATAAGCTCTCTACAGGAAGATGCAGCTAACATGGACAGATCGATGGGGTCGCCAAGAAGTCCCTCTACTTTGCGTAATCCAGAGCCATGGTTTTGTGGGTGAACCCAGAAACTCTGCAGACACATTAGCCCCAAGGGAGGACCCAGAAGAGCTGAAGCCCTGTGTTGCTTTCATTTCCACCCAAACCCACCAATCATGAGTGTGGGACGAGGCTGGGACAGGTGAGGAGTGCTGTTGTAAAGGGGGGGCCTTACCACAGGAAACCCCAAGAGAAGGATGAGTTCTTGCCCCCAGCAGGCAGTTCCAGGCATGCCTGGGAGGTTCCTGGGAGAGCCCCCGGCACAAGAGATGCACACATGTGCTGTGTGTGTGTGTGTGTGTGTGTGTGTGTGTGTGTATGAGAGAGAGAGAGAGAGCTGGCTACCTAAGAGATGACACCTCAAGAAAGCACGGGCTCCCCCAAGTAGAAACCTTACATATATGGCTTGTGGGGGATCATGGATGGAACCCTTGGGATCACCACTGTCCAAAGAGAGAGATCAGAGGAAGCAAACTCTTTAATGAGGCAAAACAAACAGTGATGTCCAAAGAGTGCCAAGAAAGAAGAGTGTTTCAAAAGAAAAAACAAGTTTGATAAGAAAGAGCAATAAATAAACTCTGTAAAGAAGCCCATTAAGATAAGCAATGCGCTATCCTTGGGTTTTGGCAATATGGGTGTCATGTGTGAAATTCAGAGAAATATCCAGGGCAGGAGTCCCATGTTTATCATGCTGTATGGTTACAGGGGGCAAGGTTCTGGCCCCCCCGTTGAGCGGGGTCATTGCCTGCTGGGATCCCAGATGCAAATGGCCCCGGGAGGGCAGCTGCCTGACACCCGAGGTTGCCTGTTGTTGCAGCTCAGATGGATGGCTGAGTCCAACCGCCACCCATCCCCCATTTTCTTGGCCAGCAGATCTTGATCCGTGCTCAACGGAGCAGAGTTTGCTCACCTCGCTTCAACCCCAACATGCTGGTTCTCCATTTTCATGGCAGAGCTGACGTTCCACGTGAATGTCAAGATCCTTGAGAGGAATTTTAAAGTTTGAAAAACTCTGGCAAAGACATCATCTAAAAACGTCTGAACATAGCAAGGGTTGCTTTCCTTTTCTTCCCCTTGTTTTTGTTTGTTTGTTTTCCTCTCTGTAAATATACACATTAAACTAAAATACACATTTGAAAGATTAATACTGGGGGAAAAAGCCTCATGTGGATATGGTTTGGCTGAGTGGGGCAGGTAGCTACTATGCACCTGGGTAGGAAAATTAGGTTATAATTGCACATTTTTAAAAAAATCCACACAAATGGCCCGTGTCTTCACTGCTAAGCAGTAGCCAAAATTATATAGCTATTGCTCACATTCCATGAGAAGGATATTTTTATCAACTAAGATATACATTCTCTGTACATTTTTACATTTAGTTATGCATTGAGATGCTTGACTCAGAAAATTTGACGGATTTATGAAAGTTATTCCCCTGTATGCAGCATGGGATGGTGAGAGGATTTTACTTGAGATCTGAATCCGTTGCTATTCATCTCTGCCTTAGGCTGCAAGTGAAGAAGACAGAGGGCGCAGTGAAGACAGGACTCCCGGACAGAAGCTGGGACACCAGGGGCCCAGCAAATGCATAGTAACCAAATGCAGAGAGATGAAGGCAAGGGTTTGGTTGTTCAGGAAGGGAGCTTTCTTTTTCAGTGTGTTGGTGAAGGAGGCAGGGGACAGAGTCCTGGCCCCGCGTGTGTTCCAAACACACATTGGTTGTGTGATACCTCTGTCTATAAAACTTAGAAGAGGTTACCTAAGGGCCCCAGAGTGTTTTGTTTTAATTTTGACTCTGTCTCTTTCCCTGGTATTTACCAGAATCAAATGCTTAGGAAACTCATGCAGGCAGTTTGTCCATATTAGTGACCTAAGAGGGTGAGTTAGAAATGTTGTGAGCTGGTATCTCCATTAGTGAAGAAAAGTCCCATGGAAGCATAGCAGGTGGCAGTCAGGGCAGGTCACAGAAGGTCCAGCCAAAGGATTCCAAAGCAGAAGGTGCTCAGAGGGCCCGGACCCCACTGAAACACGTGAGCCTGGGACGCTAGCAGGCACATCCCAGACTACCTTTCTGTCTCCGGGGTTCCCTCCTGCCCTGATAACTCCATCAACAGTGTGAGAGCCACAGCTCAGCAGGAAGTCCGCGTAGCTGGCCGCTTGTGCAGAGACTCTGGATTTGCTCATGATTGCAAAAGCAATTCCTCTCCCACAGTTTCAGGCAATCTTCTTTCCACCTGAATTCCCATGACGTGTTGACTCTTCTCCAGTATGTCAATACTGACCAAGGAGAGGGGTAAGAGAGATAACTAGTAGGTAGCGGTGGTACATACTGGGGTTCTGGGCTCAGCACTGTGTATTATTTAAACACTTGTGGGGAAGAGCACTGGGTGTCATATGGAAGCCAATTTGACAAACTATTTTAAAAACATAAAATACAAATAAAAAAGTTTTTAAAAAATTTAAAAAATTAAAAAATTCTAAAAATAAATAAATAAATAAATAAATAAATAAAAATAAATACTGGAAGACATTGGCTGGCCTGGCCTTGGCGTCTACTCTCCAAGAACCAGGATGGGCCATGTGTACTCTTCCCATGAGCTCAGATACCCAGTGCTTTGGAAACTTATGAACTTTGGGGCTGAGTGGTTCAGTCAGTTGAGGGTCTGACTCTTCACTTTGGTTCAGCTTGTGATCTCATGGTTGGTGGGTTTGATCCCCACATCGGGCTCCACACTGACAGTGCGGAGTCTTCTCGCGACTCTCTCTACCCCTCTCTGCTTGCTCTCTATCTCTCTCTCAAAATAAAATTAAAAAATAAACTTAAAAAAAGAAAATTATGAACTCAACATTTATTAAGAGTTTCACATTTTAATCGCTTAATTCCAATAGCTACTTGATGAGATAGGTACTATTATTCTCATTTTAAATGGAGAGAGCCAAGAACCAGTAAGGGGAGTGACTTCTCAGCTGGGAAGAAGCAGGGATGGGTCTGAAACTGATTTCTGGCTGACCGATGGTGAGAGAGGCCAGCAGGCAAGAACAGCACATAGGTAAAAATGTGCTAATAAATAAGAAAACCTAATCATGTTTCTCTTTAATAGAACCATCATCTTGTAAAATGGAGCCAATTTCTTCTGCTTCCTTTGTGTTGTCTCATTTCCCTGGGAGTTCAGAGTAATCTGTGCATGTTTCTTATCCAGTTATTATCAACTGAGTGAACGGGATGACGTCCAAGTGGACTTTCCACCTTCTAAACCCACAAAGCCCAATTTAGAGCCTCTTTAAAATGTTAGCAATTGAAACCAATATGCATTAAGACAAGAATGATGATTGTATAACGATTCAGAATGCAATTTCAAAATTCAACACGAGTCCTATGAAGTACAACAAACACAGAGACCGTCCTGGCAGTTGCATGGGGAAGCCTGATGCCAAGGACTCCATTATGCAAAAGTAGGTGCTTCCCGAGTGCTTCTTTTGATAAGGAAAACAGTGCAGGATTTTGCCAAATTAAATATGTCTCATGGAAGGGAGGCCCTTCTTGCTGAGTTGAGAAGTATCTAAAGAGAACAATAAAAGCACATATCCAAGTCCAGAGGGAAATAAAAGTACACAGTCTTCCTGATTGCAATAAAACATCAGGCCTGGCTAACCTCTCTTGACCAGAACTGGATGGGATCACGCAGCTTCTGATTCGTGTCCGCCCCAAGTACCTAAAATGGTGCCCTGGGCCTCGTCATGTAGAAGATAGGAAGAGAATTCTTTGAGACATTTGGAAATGAGCTTATAGAATTCCGTTAATTTCTAATGAAGCATGAAGTCGGAATGCTCTTTCCTTTCCTTCCAGCCACCTACTCTCTAGAACAGGAGGTGATGCCGTTTTCCTGGCCTTCCAATTGGCCATCAATGAACTCGCTTGCGGCTTTTTTAAAAACAGATTTCTGGGCCTTGGCCCCAGGGATTCTAATTGGCCCATCAGCTGGGTCTTCAAATGTGGTTTCTGAGGTCTTTTCTACTTTTAACATCCACAGCTTCTTCTTTATCATGATCTTTCATTCATTTCCTCTTTTCCACTCAACACGTGTTCACGGATGTTGAGTTAGCTTGGCCATCATAATTCAGCCGACCTTTGTTCGTTAGGGCTGTTTTCTGACCTTTCGATTACTTCTGCTGCTCTCCTTTGAATACCCGCAGCTTTCTACCCCCTTTACAGACATGATTATGCTTATCGTATGAGGACGATGATATATTTTCAGAAGTAATGTCGACCATAGTCAGACGGACAGCTCCTGTAGATGTAGCTTTTTCAATTTATCTCTGTTAAATTAAGTCACTCCAGGGAAATAATAACAGATGATCTTTCCACTGACTCAGTACCGTCTACACTACACTACCTTTATTGTTACCAACATCTTTCCAAAAGTCACCTCTTTCTCCCCAACTCCCTTTGAGGAAGGATTTTGCTGGAATATTGCTCTGTCTGTGTGGTGGTTTGTAGCCTGGAAGAAATGTGATTCAGTACACTTGGAAGTATACCGTTTGTCCCTCAGAGACTTATAAATCTGTTATAAATAATTTCTTTTAGCTTCCTGTCAGAAAAGGATTAGTTCATCCCAAATGAGTACAGCTGCCCTACGTCTATTGTTCAGGGCTGGAGAGCAATAGAGAGCCCTGGGAGGGTGGTTATTAATTTATTTTGGAAATGCAACCATTGACCACAGATTATTTCAATTAAACCATGCCTATCGCACACACGGGGCTTCGTTTGTTAGCGAGCAGGTCTCCTGTTGGTGCCTCCTGCCGCTAAGTTTATTGTCTGCTGTTGGCGAGCACATAAGCATTCGTCTCTAAGGAAATATTGAGATTGTGTAGACGCACCTGGCTTCAGTTGGGAGAAATTTCATCTTTCAACCGCATCTCTGCGGCTGGAATTTTTCAGCCCACAACACAAAAGGTGAAATATGTGCACCATTATCTCTAGACATTCACAAAACAGAATGAGAGAAGGTCTGTGATCTAAATGGCATCAGAAAGACCCATGGTCGGGGAGGGTGCACCATCCCTTCACAGCCCTTGGACCCATGTTGCTCACCCAGAGCAGAATCAGGTTTCCACTTCTCCCACAAAGTGTAAGTAGAAACCAAAGCCAACAAAGTATGTTGTGTTGTGTGTACGTGCACTTTATCCACACTTAGCGATATTCTGTCAACGTGTCCACTGCCCTGGGCTCTGTCTTCTGGATTCATAAGCATGGCTCCCTACTCCAGATTCAGGGTTGGTTAAAAACCACCTTCTTCCTGACATAAGATTCTTTCCATGCCTCTACTTTTAAGAATTATGTACCCTAGGGGGCACCTGGGTGGCTCAGTTGTTTAAGCATCCAACTCTTGATTTCAGCTCCAGTCAGGATCTCACGGTGCCTGAAATCCAGCCCTGCATCAGACTTCGTGCTGACAGCATGGAGCCTGCTTGAGATTCTCTCTCTCTCTCTGTGTCTCTCAAAAATAAATACTTAAAAATCTTTTAAAATGAATGATGTATCCTAGACACAACACTTCTCAGGATAGCTTTTTTCTTAAATTATCACTAAAGCACTCAGGGATCCCACTCTTCAGGAGAGCAGATGGTCAGAAAGGAGCTGACAGCATCTGGTTACATGGGTCTTTCCTTTCCGCATTTCTCACTGTTCTACCTGCAGGGAAAATGGGAGGGGGGATTAGCACCCTGGGTGTGCAGCCTCCTGAGGGGTCATCCCCCCACCAACCTGTCTTCCTGCTTCCTTTCCACTCGGGCACAAGATGGGACACAGATCCTCTGACCTGCCTCCCGACTGTGGAGCAGTGAGGCCCCTGTCCCAGGCGGGAGCCGTACTGAGTGCGACATGCGGAAGGCTGGTGCCTGAAGTGGGTGTTGTCTTCTTTCAAAGTCCCTTTCATCTGTGTTATGTCATCCCTGTTGGATTGCCCGATCAATCCCGGTTGAGACTGTTTGCAAGGCACCTTGGGAATCACTAAGTTTGTGGCGATGTCAATAGAGCTCCGGCATCAGCCCAACTCCCGCTGGCCCACGATCCCTCAGGACGGACTCTGGTAACACGTTTTAACAAACGTAGGTCATACGTTTTAACAAAATTGGCCAAACTAAGAACTAAGAAATCGGGATGGATTCCACTCTGCTTACCCCTTGCCCACCTTCCCCTCATGTCTGGGGATAGTGAATGGCCAAGTCACATTTTAGTATTTTTAAGGATATATTTCAGCTTTTGTTTAAGCTGATATATTTAGGGGTTTGCAGTCACTTCCTTCTATAATTAAGGTATTGGTAGCTGTCCTTATCACCTATTGGTGACACGTGCATGCTCAGAACCTGGCCAGAGGTTCTGTCGTAAGACTGTGTCCCACAGGTGATGACACCAAACCCGAAGTCACAGAGAAGAAAGGAGATCCAGACCGATGGCTTTCGGACACACTCTATGGAAATGTCGTCTGGTCCCCAAGTGTGCAGAACTGTAAGCAAATTTCCTTATCAAAATGGACGTTCCCCCGTCAGGAACATCCTCACAAAGCCGCATCGATATTTAGGGTTATATTCATATTTTCTTTTCTTTTTGAGGGAAATCTCATGAAATACAATTTATCTCTGTGTTTGTGGGCACATAGCCAATAAATACTGCAAATGACAAGAGCTCCCACATGTGAAGTTGTATGTTTTATGTATTTTCATGTTCAGTAACAAAAATAAAATTTAGGCATACAAGATGAGGCGAAGACTAAGTTATCTTTCTAGGGTTTTTTTTTTTTTGTAGAAAACATACTAAAAAGTCACTATCATTCAAAAAGATAAGCAAATACAATGCACCCTAAAAGTATAGGAAAGTAAAATATAGTCGATGTGTAGTTGTCCATTCATTCACTCATCTGTGTTTGGGTAAGCATGTTTCCATGTAAATTATAATTTGTTATGTATTTTCTCATTCGAAACAAATATTCTTATTTGTACCATATGCTGTGTCCTGAGAACAAGCCTTGGTGCCCACACAAGCCGAAGGAGAAGGACAGGGACCCTGAGTTCCCTTTTCTGGAGGAACTGGAGCTCTGTCCCAACCTCCTCCTCGACGCACTGAGTCTGGGTGCCAGGAGCGACACGTCCTCACTGCCTTCTTCGGTCTGACACTCCAGCTCCTGGCTGCCTCCACTCTTCGATCCGGCGGTCAGGCCCCTCTCTGCTCAGGAATAGAAAATGGGGGGCTGCTTGTTCTCCAGCTCAATGCCCGGGGTTTCTGAGACACTTGTGTGATCAACCCATGCTCCTCTTCAGTTTCTGTTCAATGCTTTGTCCTGACCTGGCAGGGCTCACTTAAATTGACAGCCTGCCACCCCAATGACACCTGCCACATGCAGGGGTGACAAGCTTATCACTTCGTGTCATTGTCCAAAGCCAAGCTGGTCCCTGGTTCCACCCCCTTGTCAGGAATCTACCCTTCCATGCAGCTCCTAGCACATCCCTTCCTGGCAGCACCATATCCCTGCTGCTGCCGCCTCCAAGCAACATTTTTCACACCAGAGATGCCTTGGAGCTCCTGAGGACGGGGACTGGAACCTTCACTCAGCTACTAGAACAGCCTGAACAAGTGGTTTTGGCGTGCCTGCCAGATAATGACTCTGAGGTTTGCAAACTTGACGCTGAGGCTGTTGTTTCTCATGTCGTGACTGGCAAGGCTGCCGGAGGACTGCCGCCCACCAATTCCTTAGTGCCAAGTGCTGGAGGCTGCAGGACACTGACAGTCGCTGAGTGGATGATTTCACCTAGGTCAGGTTTCCAGACTGCTTCCAGAATGGATCTGAGTGTCTGGGATCGAACCCCGGACCTCGGCAATCACTTCTGTGTTCTCAGGCCTGCTGCAATCCTGCCTCCTCCCAGGATGCTCAGGCTCCACACTCGGGGTCGGCTCCTCCAGGATTTCCTGCCTCTGTAAACATGGTCCCTCGCAGTCCTAAAGCACTCCGCCTGACACAGCTGGAGTCCAACCCCGGCAGCACAAGAAAACTGCTCCTCCCTGCCGGGTTCCCAGCTCACATCAGCATGAGAAAGCCAATCCTCACCAGACCTCAGAAGTCCCCCTTGTCTTAAGGGTCACATTCACATCACCACGTTGGCATTCGCACACATCAGCCACTAATCCACATCTGGGTTTTGGGCTCCCTTAACCCCCCAGAGCAAACCTCCACGAACATACAAATTGCTCTTTCCTACTGAAAGATACAGCAGCTGGTTCCGCACAGAGGAAGGGGATTATGTGGGACTCAGCCTGATCCCAGTGAGGCTGTAGGCATGCTGGGGAGGAGCAGATATGGTCCCTGTTAGGCAGGTATTAGGTAGTGACCGGGCAGGGCACGGAAGGAGGAACGTGGAAGATTTACGAGCGCAGCCCTTGAGACACAGGCTCAGGCCAGAGCCCTTTCTGTCCCCACAGGACTGTATCAGGTTAGAGCACGTTTGGACAATGCATTCTCTTTATTGGAGCAGGAGAAGTTAGATTCTTCCAATAGGCCTTGGTTGAGATGCTTTCTGTCTTTCACCACAGAAAATGGCGATGGCTTGCCTTCAGTTCTTTACACTAAAAGATAAATATAATGTGGAAGAGAGGGGTTTGGAACATTCTTTTAAAAACTATTGCAATTCTAATTGGATGAGAACATAGTTATTCTCATAGTAAGTTGGTAAATAAGAGATAACTACTTTTCAATTTCAGTTATGGAATAGCAGACCCTACACTCAAGTGTGTCCCCTAAGCAGGAAGCAGGGCAAAGGACCAATGAGTAGTTTTTACAACGTAAATAAGTCTCCAAAGCTCAAGCTGGACATGGATGTGTGATCGTAATTCTAAGAAAAGGAGAAACATAGATTCTCTTAAATAGCATGCTCTGGCATTCAATGATATTGAAATTCATTCTTATTGTACAAACTATGCTCTATAGAGTCAATGAACTGCTCTGTACAAGACAAATAGATTCCTTGGAAGTGTGTATATTAAATTTATTATCCTTCCTCTGATGTTGGAAAATTGAAAGTTTAAGTTAAAAGCTTTGGTCTGAGTTAAAATTAATGAACCCTTTCATCTGCTCCGTGCCTGTATTTCAGAATCTTATGTAACCAGCCCAGGGGCTAACCGTGTGGCCGTTTTAGCTGATCAGCAACCAAATTTCATTATGGTAATTCATCCTCCTCCTTTCAAATGTGTCTCCCCCATGATGTGCCAATTTCTATTTGTCATAGTTCAGGTCTTTATATTCCCCTCTCTTTAGGGCCAGAGTTACTTCCTAACTGGATTTTCAATATTTAAAATACTGCTCCTCCCCCAAACACACACACACACACACACACACACACACACAAACACACACACACACACACACACACACACACACGGTGCATTCTCACTGGGAAGACTACCGTGACTTCTCTAGGTGAGAATCTGAAGCCAGATCACAGAATGAGAGTAATGATGGCCGTCTGTATGGCCATCTCAGTGTTCTGGATTTGGGCTGGGTGCAAAGTGATGGGAATTTGCTGGACCCCCTGGTCTCGGGGAGCCCTCTTTCCACCCGCTGCACGGTGGCATGCACTCCCCATCCCGAGTCCGCATCTTCGCAGCTGCAGTAGCGGTCATGGTTGGGGAGTGTGCAAAGACAAGCCATATCCATAGCGGCTTTTGCAATAAAGGACTTACCTTTCTTCCTGAAAGGAGAGACAGTGCTTTTTCTACAGAGTTAGTGAGATTTTGAGAGAAAACAAACCTCATTCCAGCTCACAGGAAGCATCACTATCTCTTCACATCGACTCTCCCTGGTCAGGCTCTGAGAGAATTGGGAATTTGCGGGGCACCCACACTGTGTACAAAGGAGAAGGAAACAAGCAGCTTGGGGCAGATTTCGGGTTGGTGCCTGTCTCCTCTAGTTCCGCTTTCACGAAGAGAAAAGGAAAGACTCAGGAAGAGCGGGTGTGGGATGAAGCCACGTGGCCAGGGAGAAGGAGGGGGCAGTGCCGTCCTAAGAAGGCTTTGTCGGCTCTACCGAGCCATCACTGTCTGCCACTCAGCGGTTAGTGGACATCCTCAGTTAGCGGAGGGGCAGCCAGCCTGAGTTCAAACCTCCCTGCTGGCCGAAGAAGGTGCCACTTGAAAACCATCGGGGCAGATGTGGTTGGAGAGGTGGTCTTCCTTATGGGATTTCAGGGATCAGCGGCTTTCTGTCTTGTGGCAGCCCACCCTCAAGGTCCCAGGCACTCTCAGCAGGAAACTGCATCCCACCAGCTGGGGGAAGGCACATCAGGGAGGACCCCAGGCCTGGAGTCACATCCCAGTCCGGGGCCCCTGGGGACTCCCAGAAACCAGGACACAGAGCTCTGTGTCCTGGCTCACACTGTGCCCTTGAAGGGAAGCTCCCTTTCTCCTTTTCTCATGTTGAACCCATATGGCCCTAAGAAATGAAGACGAGAAGGGGAAACAGCCATAGAAATTTATATAGTGTAAGTAATTGAAAGGGAAAAAAATACTGTAAAATCTCTGAATGAAGACATCTGGGAGAAAGAGTGTAATAAAGAAAGTTGAATGTGTTTCAGTTAGATTCAAATCAATAGATCTTAGTAAGTAAAATTCCCTTACTATGAACAATTTTGCTGACCTACATAAGCTATGCTTTTCAAATGATTCTCTTTAATGAGTAATTATTTGCAGCCAAAAATAAACAACAGCTATCCAAGTGAGTGCTCGTGGACATTGGTAGAAGAGCCCCGTGTAAATATTATGCATTGGGATTACTCCTTATTGGAATACTTGGATTTTAATGTCCCCAGAACACTGATGGATAGCATTCATATTGTGCAATTTAGAATGATAAACGAGTTTTGCCCACTTAACGATGCCTCAAATGTGCAGAAGCCAATTTGAGAGCAATGGAAAGGAGTAAACACGGCAGCCCAGACTCAGATGGAAAACACTCTAGTGGTCTGTGCTTTGTCGGGAATTATGATGCTCCCTTCTTCCATGTGGATGCCTCGGGTGGCTCCGGGCCACCAGGCCACGTGGGCTGAGTCACTTCCCACTGGGGGTGATGGACCTAAAGTGGTCCGGCCGCATTCTCCCACCCAGTCCCTCTTGTGACCAAAAGCATGTGTTTGTGAGAGAGCTGGGTGTTGCCAGGGATGAGATCGGTGACAGAGGAGCAGAGCAAGAAAGAAACATGGCCAGCCCGGCAATGATCTTTGTCCTCACATGTTCTAACACCCGAGCTAACACTGTCACGCCTGCAGCCTGAGAAGGGAGGACTCATTAGGGACGTCTGGCCCCATGACAGCTGTGTCCAGAAAGACTTGTTCCTACACAGACACCGGGGGACAGAGTTCTCGGCGAGATGAGGATCACCACAGACAAGAGCACGAGAAGTCAAGTGTCTCGGCAGCCTGCTCTGGACCTCACGCTAAAATCGATCTTAAGCATTCTCTTCGGAAGTTTATTCTGCTTTTCCCAGAGTGCAGCAGGAAAATGGGAACAGATCAAAACCTTGGATTCACCTAAATCCTACCCCAAACATTTCCGTAAAATGACAGTTGTGTCTTTCTGGTGAAGGGAAGGTGGAAAACCGAAGAAGTAACGCAATAAAAGTTTCCGACCAAGTTGAATCAAGAATTTGCACAAAATTCTTTTTTTTCTTTAAGTGTGTCAAGCAAAATAAAGACTAGAGCTTAACATGTCCTGAACATTTCTGAAGAATTCAAAATTTCATGGGTGGGGGTCATGGGTGGTTCTACACACCACAGACACTTAGAGAGCCTGAAAGACTTTTAAACTAAAATTTGACATAAAACCAAAGGAAGAAAGCTTCCCTCCCCTTCCTCATACTGGAATGTTTTCAAAATACTGGATTATTTTATGAATATGCATTTCCCAGGAAGAGCCATGGCAGCGTGCCAGGCAAGGGCTTCCAAGGCATGAGATTAGCAAAAACAAACTAGATTTTGTGAGATTCCTCAGATATAAAAGAGTGAAATGAGACAACAGATTTCCAAATGAAAAGGAACCCTCACATAAATCAACAGCTTTACAACAAGGTGCCACTTCAATCATGGGTCTTAGCATAATTTGAGCTCATTTAAAGCAAGAAAATACATCATCAAAAACAATAAAAATGTTAATTGAAAAACCCATCTGCAGTTTGATGAGGCTTTTGAACGCTATGCAGACCTCTCACCTAGTTAATTTTCAATATAAATATTTAGATCACTGTTGAGGCTGAGTATGCTCCCTGAGCCTAGTGCCGCTATGTGAAGTGAGGCCAGCACTGGATACCACAGCGTCCCCTACCCAGTGACTCTACACACACAAACAGCACTCTCTTTGAAGCCTAAGACCCCCAGCCCCAGGAAGAGGAACTTCTTTAATGTATTTTTTAAGTTTATTTATTTTGGGAGAGAGAAAGCAAGCACAGCAGGGGAGGGGCAGAGAGAGAGAGGGAGAGAGAGAGAATCCCAAGCAGGCTCCACACTGTCAGTGCAGAGCCTGACACGGAGCTCGAACCCACAAACCATGAGATCATGACCTGAGCTGAAACCAACATTCTGAACCGACTGAGCCTCCCAAGCGCC